>CM061137.1:155639249-155864232 GCA_030789695.1 Scilla litardierei | reverse complement strand
AAAGTTTTTGTACAACACTATTCAACCCCCTTTCTAGTGTTGTTTGTCATCCACAAGATCCAACACTAGCTATTGGGATTGACAGTTTACATACCCTATGCTATGCAGTGATATAGTTTTTACGAAGGGACTAAAACTGTGGTATTCATCACGGTCACAGTCAGAGTGATCCCAACAACACTTTTGTCAATGGGTCAATCACATAACTATGATGCTGAAATAAGGACAACACATGCTGCTCGTGGTCACTGTCGTCTAGGGTTTTCGAGCCCCAACTTGTAGTATGATCAGGCTGTAGGGTCTCACACCGAGTATGGTTTGCGTCTTAGTAATAGGAAGTATGTAGGAAGAGTGCACTCGGGTGCACAGAATAATTTAGTCATAAAGAGGTTGTGACATTATGTCTTTATTAAATGGATATTAATAGTTTCGCAAAAAGTTTATGATATAAGCATTAGAAAAATGCTATATGTGATTATTGCATATGATGCAAAAGGGTTTAAAATAAATCGTAAAATGTTTACGGTAATATTTTATATAATAAAAGCATAGAAAAGGTTACATAGGTTTTTGGGATAGTCCCATTCGAAACATGTTTTCAAACGGATCTGAAATGGGCACAAACGGATCTCAAATGCTCAAGATATGGCTCAAAAGGCCAAAACTGGTATTTTGCCGAGTTATGGCCGAGCCCGACCCAGCTGGGTGGGGCTAGCCTGCCCAGCCTGGGCAGGTGGGTCAAGCCAGCCCGCCCATAGGCAAGCAGGGCTGGGCCTGCATGAGCCGGCCTGGCATGCTCATGCGGGCGCTTGCTTGCCCTCTTAGGCGGGTGGGTCTGGCCCGCCAGAGCAGGCTAGGCCCACTCCAGCGGGCATTCTGCCCGCCTGCCCAGCGGGGCGGGCTGTCCTGTTGGGCGCACCCAGACCCATGGATGGGACTCGTAGATCGGCCCAGTCTGCAGAAACAATAATTCTCCAATGACGGCTACGTTTTCAGGCAATTTGTGGTTTTTGCCCGACTTTGAGCTATCGTTTGAGGGGTCAAAGGAAGTCGGATTGGAGCATCGTTTGTTTTGTGTCGTTTGTTTCTATGTGTTCATCGTTCATGGCTCTTCGATTTGATAGGTTGTAACACTTACGAATCTCAACGGTGAGGGAGAGAAAATTAGTTGAAGTTTAGCCTTAGTGTAAGGCAAAACTAACTTAATTTTCTCCTCTAATTTTAATTAGTCCCACATTGCTCGTGAGACGAGCAAGAGGTCCGGCTTCCTATATAAATAGGGGCGACTCCACTTGGAAAATATGTCCCAAGTCTCTGACTCGAGTAGCTCCAAAAAGTTTTGAGCATGCTCGAGCCGAGACATAAATTATTCTCTCCTCCTTAATCTTCCGTTCCTTCATTCACGTCCTAACAAGAGGAGGATGAGGTTTGGATTAGATCCATAGTCTTTGACGTGGATCATACTCAAGTGAAACTTTATTTGGTAAGTGATTGGCTCAGAGGCATGGTGTTGGCTCGCCTCGGGAGGTCCAGTCTTAGAGGCACAGTGTCGGCTCGCTGCGGGGGAATAAAGAAGGTTGCTGAAAACAACGCTTCACGTTCTGCAGAAGCGAAGTTCTGGGCATGTTGTTTGTTTTTCCTTTGCTTTCATATATTGTTGTAGTAGTTTAGATCTATCTTTGGGGTTGGTCAGACCCACTCCAAGATAGTAGATTTCATGGCTAGGGTTTATGATATCCTTAGGGCTCATTAAATAGTTTATTGATTTATTCCGCTGTATGTTATTTCTGCTTCTATTGTCCGTCTGACGTAGGACGGGCATAGGTTTATACCCTAAGTGTCCCTAAGAAACCCTTCATTGGTATCAAAGCCTAGGTCTACTTTGATCTAATTTCTGCATAGGATATGAATGGTTATAAATGTTTGTTTGAAACATGCTGATAACATGATTATCTAGAAATTTTTAATTATGACATAATTATTAAACATGCTGCAACGTAATTTCATGAGATGAAATTGTAGCTACATGTTTATATGCTTAAAATGTTTGTTTGAAAACATGTTAATAATTTGATTGTCTATGTTTTATAATTATGAGATAATTGTTACTCATGTTGCAACTTAATTTTATAAGATAAAATTTTTTATGCTTATTTTATGCTTAGAATTTATGTGGTAATTTTTTAAGATGCATGCTAAACTTTAGTTAATGTTCATGCTAATAATTATGAGATAATTATTTAAAATGGTTGTAACTTAATGTTAAACAATATTTTAAGTTGCTAGTAATCATGCTAATTTTTTATGTGATAAAATTTTAGTGAATTTTAATGGTTATTCTGTTTCTTGCATATTATGTGATAATTCAAGAAAAACTCTTAGGATAGCCATTAAAAACTTTCTGAAACTTATGAGATAAATTTTAGAAGGACATGATATGATTTAAAAGATTGTTGCAACAAATTAAATACCTAATACTTGATTAGGGTAGCCCTTTCAGCAATCATTATTTTAATCGTTCCAATAATAATTTTGAAAAAATGCTATTGTTTTATTTGTTGTATGTCACGGTCGATTTTCGATCATGTGTTTTCGTGCGCGTACTTTCTTTTTCATACGCGTATTTTTCGTTGCCTCCTCTTGTATCCCAAACGCATGATGTTATATATCGTTGTGACCCTCAGAAAGAGTAGTTATTTGTGGAATTTTTTATGAACGTCATTTCATGGTTCGTTCTCCCACAAATCAGCTTTGATTGAAGGGATGTCGTAACTTTAGACTACGACGTTTGAACTCTTTATTTTTAGTTCCATTTTCCGTTGACGTAGTGCTTGACCGATCATCGTATTCTCGACCCTCTCGTCGACATGGTCGTCCCGATATTTTTCTTATATTTATCGGACACTGTCAGACCGACCTATCGACCTAATCACTTTCGATGTATACTTAGCCCTAATTAATTCGAATTCAAAATCTTAATCAAATCTATAGGTTATGATATGTATCACATGATATTTCCCTAGCTATATGTCACACTGACACTAGTTGCACCCTCTCCCCCCTCTCACACACTCTCTCCAATCAACACTAAATCTACCCCATTCCTACCCCCATATAGCAACTTTTCTTTGTTTTAACAGAACCCAGCCCTAGGTTATCTTCGCACGCAGCCGCCATCACCCCAAAGCTCACGCAACATCCTCCTCCTTGCGCCGCCGACACCCCCTAGCTCCATTCATCCTCCTCCACGGCAACTTCCACGAACACCTTCTCCTCCTCCTCCTCCTCTAAGCCGCGCAACAACCCATTGCTCCACCCCCTTTAAAACTACCATTGCTCAGCCCTATATAAACTCACGGCAGCCCTATATAAAACCCACGGCCTGTCACTTTTAACCACCGGCCAGCCACCCTTACCTGCCGACAGCCGTACCCCAACACCCCCAACCCCTTGGCCGCAACCCCTTGGCTGGAACCCCCTTTTTAACAGCCCCTTGCCCATTTAAAATTGCCCTTCCTCCCTTAGATCCGAACGGCATGTAACGCCCCGCTCCCCGGGATACCCGATAAGTACGAATCCGTATCAGGTATCCCGAAGAGGCGGTGCCAGAAAAAAATACAAAATTTCAAACTCAAGCAGGTCCACTGCGTACTGCTAGGATAGTAACTGTAGCATTCCAGACAACACAGAAACACAAAAGGAGCCATCAACTCAAAGCACCAACATATCATATATATAGAATCTGTTCAATTACAACATCAATTACAAATCTCATATACAATATATAACCCAAATCTCACCAAAGTACATTAACACACCCAAATCCCTCACACACTCACCCACACTCTCAAATCCAACTAACTGGCTAGTGGGCCTCTAACTCCATGATTCAACCTGAAAAATATCAACGGGGACACGTCACAGCGTGACCCAGTAGGAATTCCAAACCCAACTCACATGGTGCAAAAGGATGCAATGCACTAATGCAACAAACTGGAATTAACTCATGACATATCATGGAAATTGAAATACACAAGCATACACCCACATCATTCATATTAATCTGCAAATGACATCAATAACAAAAACTGTACCTGTGGCAAAGGATAACCTGCAAAACAAAGTGAGTGCTACAAATAGAGGAGTAACTATAACTATTCAAGTACAAGAACGCAACAATACGCGATCTCTTTATATCTCGCTTACACCATGAATCCCTTCTATAAGCCATTATTAACATATAACCTTGCAAATGCATCCAATGAAATGCAAGCTTAAATAAGACCCACATGAGTAACAACTTGGCAACACCCACCAATGGGTGGTGCATGGAAGTTGGATCTAAACAAATTGAAACCTTAACAATTCTACCCAAACATTAGATCTTTATAAGGGCTAAGGGAATTTTGCATAAAATTATTATTGACATAAATAACAATAATTTCCCTACACATGGTTTCATATTAATGGCATCATGGCATTAGTGCTAAAAGGTCTTCGTTAGTGAGAGCTCATTGCCATGAACATATTATAAGAAAGGAATGTTGGCTCTGGATAACTTAGCAATCTTACCAACTTACTAGCATTCTTGCAAATGGTGACAAACTCAATATCCCACATGTATACTAAAATGCGACCCTTATCCAACATTAGTAAAACTTAGCATGGTTCCTAGTGAAGGATTAAGTACTTGGTATTTTAGAATACCAAGGTGACGACTCGCATAAGGGATGAAACATTTAGCATGAATGGCTAATGATCAAATTATGTTAACATATAGACTTTCACAAAAAGCTAACTTTAATTAAAAGGACCAATAAAGATTCATTTACAACATGAAAAGAAACATACATAATTAAAGCAACATACAACATGGTGATCAATTTCATAGCAAAATCCCAATTTGGTTGTATGGTAATAAAGGGAAAGTTAGTAAAAGTGAGCAAGCCATGAAAGTTTCCACCTTGGCACAATTTAGCATGATATTAAAGAAAATGGTGCTAACCTTAGGGTCGATTTAACATAATATAAAAGAAAGTTGCTAACCTTAAGCTCCAATGACTACTACAATTAATGATGCTAAGAACCTTCTAACTTTATCCCTAAATAACACCATCAACATTAGCAACAAGCCTTAAATAATATTCACCTTGGCAAGTTGAGAATCCTACATTGTGATCACAATATTCAATACAGTTTTATGTCTTCACAAAGAATCTACCAATTTCAACCAAAGTCACATAAAATGCCATCATGATCAATCAAGAATGCCATCTCTTCAAACGACACAATAGTTTACTTCTAACGACTAATCCTTAACCCAAGATACAAGGAGGTATATCAAAATGATGTCAAGACACTAAAGAATGTCATCTTTGTCAAGAATGAAGCATGCTACCTAAGAAAGTAACTTACCTTCAAATTAATCTCAAATAAAATGTCATCCTTACCAACTAATTAGGGCTAAAGCTAACACTACATCCCTCAAATTAAAGTTTATCTCACGAGTAGGGAATCCTACAACAACTACAAGTAAGCTACATACATACATGTAATATCTAAGCCCAACCAACTCTATCCTCTAAATTTAGCTTAAAGGCCCAACCAAGAAAATAATAATAGTGACGACAACATCAACAATAACAACAATAGCAATACCAACAACAATAGCATTATTATTATCACTAACAACAACGACGACAATAACAACAACAATACCATTTTAATTCATGAGAAGGAAACACAACATCAACCCAAGTTCAACTACTAGCAACCACCAAAACCCCACTTTCCAACATACAACCATTTCAAACACATAATGCATTCATGGCAACATTCATTCTCATAAGGTAACAATCACACATATATAACCACCAATCACACATAATGCTCAATGTGCCATGATGCATATGAAACACAAGCAATGCGATGCGATGCAATGCAATGCAGTAGGATCCCATAATGTGCCGGTGTGCATGTATATCGTGCACCTACTCCGTTATCAATGTGGAGCCACCTAATGGTATCAAGAGGTTGCCCACGGCGACTTCTCCCGCCTCCTACCGCGGCAACTTTGTTCATGCTCGTGCACTTCACATTCGTGTCCCTAATAACATCATATCACCCATTCCATATTCCACATTTAACCAACAACCTATAGCCAATTTCATATAATCATTTCACCCTCACAAAATTCACATTTTCCATACAAAGACAATTGAATATTAAAGCTTCCAACAACGCTAAATGAGAGCAATCTAAATAATTATTTAAACAAGGCATTAAAGGCATCATCTCATTCAATTTCCAAAACTCTCTACCCCATTACAAAATTAAAGCAACATTCCATTTTCATTTCAACATTTCATTTCACAATTGTTTTTACAAGGAACATGAAAGCAATTTCATTTAATCAATATAACAAAATGAGAGCACTTTCATTATGAGAGCAATTCAACCTAATTTATGAAATGAGATGAGGCAATCCAATATTTATGAAATGCAATCTTTAATCCCAACTCTCTTCTTAATTAAGCTTCCAATTTCAAATTTCAAAATGAGGGCAATTCAACATAATTCATGGAATGAGGCGATCGAGGCAACATGAACTAAAACCATAGCGTCACATAGTTGTGGCCAATTACCACTTCATCATTCTCATCAACCACATAATTCACAAAATCTACACTTTTCATGCAAGGGAAAATGGAGAATAAAATTTCCAACATTCTACTTGAGAGCATTTTCACATATAGAATGAAGCAAGGCACTCAAATCAACATGAATCACAACATAGCATCATATAAGTTCAACATATCATATGAATTCAATCTAGAATGAGAGCAATTTCAGAAAAATGAGTAGAAGTTTCCAACATCAAGAATGAGAGCAATTTCTCAAAATTAGTGCATCAAGGCAATTAAAAGCACCATGAAACATATTGATAGCACCAAATAACTCAACGTCTAATATGAATTCATCATGAATGTGACATGTCAAAGGGTTTCAATAAAAACCCTAAAACTGCCAACATTACTCATCAAGATGAAATGAAATAAACATGGGAATTGAGATTAGACTCCTACCTCTCCCAAGTATATGAAATCCTCCATCAATTTCAAGCTCAATCCCTAATTTCGAAATTCCCTCGTGAATCCATCTCCAAGCTCCAACCCCATGAATCCCTAAATCTCCCCTTGCCTTTGAGGTTTCCCCTTCTCTCTCTTCTTTCTTTCCCTTTCTTTCCAATTTCTCTTTTCTCCTTTTTTTGCTTGGGAATTTCGGCATCAGCAAGGAGTTTCTGCCTATATGGGGGCATGGGGGAGTTCAGCCTGGGTTAGTGAAGGGGATGGGATGGCTTGGGGAGAAGGAAAGGGGAAGAAAAAATAAAGAAAAGAGTTAAGAAAGTGGAGAAGGTTATAGAAAGATGGGTATTTACAAGTTTGACATTCCACTAAATGAAAGTCTCTTCTCTCATCTAATAACTCAAGCCCAATAACAAAGCCCAACCAACCTACTCTAGCTACTAAAATTAGCTAAAGCCCCAATCAATAATAATAAGAATAGTCAACATAGTAAGAATAATCAACATAGTAAGAATAATCAACATTAACAATAACACAACAACAATAATACCAGTGCTAATAATAATAACACTAATAATAACAACCACATCATATTCAACCATATAACCATTTATGTAGAAATTTACCATACACACAGCAAAATTACTATACACAAACACATCATATAGTATATCACACATACGGGCATTACACGGCAACCTCTCCCCAGGCCGCGGCAACCATCAGCAGCCCGGCGCCCCTGTCGCACGCCCCTGTCAACCCTCGGATCCGCGCACAATAGCAGCATGCCGCAACTCCCCTTTCTCGCTGTCGGTCGCACGTCGTGTTACCATTGTCTCTAGTTGTCGTCGTCTTCACCGTTGATCACCGTACCTCGCTCGCTACCGGATCCAACCCCTGACATTGCTACCTGACATCAGTGTAGCTCTCGCATCGTGTTAAGGTATAATCCCGATCCGTAGGAAACCCAAACACCCGTCTGTTTAACAAGATAAAAACTGTAATTTCCTTATTTTGATTAAATAACTAATTGAAGATTAATAATATGGGACTATATGTTGGTGATGTTTGTTGAGCACATAGGAGATTCTGGACCGTTGAACTGTGGATTACGGACGTTGTTACAGGCAAGTGAAACTTGCTCAGTTGATTGTTAGGTCATGTTTAGGCCATTCTGTGATTTTTGTGTAAAAGAGGCTAGGCGATGAAATGATAGTCGCCTAGACACCATGCTTGATCTAGCTTGACAACGAAGCTAGATCTGACACCCTTGCCATGCTATAATTCATGCATTTCACATGTCACGTTTATTTTGATATAACTGTACGCAATTCAATATCTGCTCTCATACTATCGTATTGCATATCACATGTCATATCATGCATTGAATGTCTTGTAATGAATGTGTAGCACACGCTACTATTGAAATGTAAGCTACGGCGAGTAGGATTCTGACTCCTACATCATGAATGAGGCTAGGTGCACCCCTATGCCAAATAAAGAACAATTCATGGCTCGTGTTCCAGAAGCATGAAATGTATAAACACTTCCTGGCTCATGATCTAGATGATGGGCGTCAGTCCATACACATGTGGAGGGGTAGGGTTAAGCGATCACTCAGCGTAGAAGCGTGCCCGTACAGCAACTTCAGCTGAAAGGCATATACCTGTGCACATCTTGAATGCATGTTTTCCGCGAAATCGTGAAATCATGAATATTGTTAAGTAGCTTTTTGCTACGACATATCATGCAAATGTTAAATATCATGTTCATGTTTAAACTGCTGCATTCATTAAAATATCATGCCATGTCGTCGTCATTTTAAATTGCTAAGTTGCATTCATCTTATAACTGATATACTTTACGTTTCCTTGCACAAAAGTCTCTTTCTTTTACCTTTTGGAGACTTTTGCTGACATGCGCCCTTTTCTCTTTGGGTGTCACATGTTAGGTTTTGGGCCTGAGTTAGTTGTTGACGTTGAGCTTGAGGCTTCTGCTGACATTCAGTTCGAGGACACCGGAGTCATGTCCTAGTCTCAGCTGGAGGTTTCTCTTAGTTGCTGTTTGTTTCCTTGTAGCTGCTGTTAGGTTGTTCGGTGCGTAGTACCTTATTTATGTTTTAGTTTTGGCCATGCTTGGGGTCTTTCATTTCAGACTCTTGTACTTTATTTTTATGACTTTATCTCTGAATATTTTGAATAAGATTGGATGTTGTTGAATGTTGGTTAATTTTGCCTGCTTTCAATTATTATTGTTATTGTTTCATTGCAATGCAAGAATCTGCAAATGGATGAACACACAGACGCTTATCAAACTGCATCTTCAGAGCTTCAAAGCTTCAGTTTGAGTGGACATCTTCGCGTCTTGATTCGGGTTCAATATTACATATTTAACCCCCCATTTAGCCCTATTTTGTGCTCATGTGATGCTACATTGTTCTCTAATACGTGCGTATTTTCTACACATTTATTTATTAGAGAAAACACACTATTTGGGCATAAAACAGCAATTAAAGAAGTATTTCTGCACTTTTTATATTTTTCCTAGCTTGGTCTCGATCTCACGATTCCAACGACTATTTATTTGTATTTTTCTGAGATCTGTGCTAATTACTGTGTATTTTTGAATGCAGAATACACTTTAAATGGGGAAATACGCTCGAAAATACAGAAATACGATCAGCAGCGAATCAGAGTGTGACACGTGGCGGTCATCCAGAGCTTCCCGCCGTATCGAACGGCCGTAATCAATTCAAGAATTATATTTTGCGATCGGAGCGGAATATTCGTGGCCGTCGATCTCAGATCGAACGGCCACGAACGACGAGGGAAAATGCTGCGCAGAGGGTGACGTGGCACGCGCGCGCTCGTTCGATGCGGATCCTACGGTGGAGAACAACCCCGCTCGAACTTATCACAGCGAAGCGGAGAAGCGAGGACGTGGCTCCATCCGCATCGTCCGTTCTACGATCGAACGGCTCCCAATCACCCCCGAGTTCGAATCGAAGATCAAGCGGGTTGCGGGTGCGGTCGAGACTCAAATCCGATAACGGCGGCCACGTGTCGCTGCGTGGATGAATCCCGCATTTTTGAAAGTTGATCGTGCGGCCGTGGATTGATCCGCTCGAGATGAGCGGTTTGGATGCGTTCGGGTGCGATTTTAAGCGGGTTTTGCAACCCGTTAAGCAACCCAAACCCGCAATCTCATTATATAAGCGTATTTAGGGTTTTTTTGAGCGTATTCAAGGAGATTGGGGCGTATTTTGAGCGTATTGGAGGCTCTAGGAGCCGTATTTTCCCCCTGAAAAATTCTGTAAAATTCCAGAGGCTTGTTTTATTATTTTCAGAGAGTTTGAAGTGTTTTCAAGGAGAATTGGTGATATTTTCTTCAACTTCTACCTCGTATTTTAGTGTTTTTCATCGTATTTTGCTATAATCTTGATGTATTTGGCTATGGAACTTGTTTATTCTGATATTATGAGTAGCTAAAACTTAATTGTGCTTGGTATGGAGTAGTTAGGTGTTATGATTTGTGTTAGTTTGGTTGTATTCCATGTGCTAAATCGTTAAACGTCACTAAAATTGTAATCTTTGTTCGTAAATCGACTTTTTTAGATTCCAAAAGAATTAATTAAGTTGATGATCGCCCCAAAAGGGTGAGTTTTGATCTCCCCAAAAGGGAGTTTCATACCGTAGTTTTGATCTCTCCAAAAGAGAGTTTCATATCGTATTATAACTTTAGCGACGATCTTTTTTGAATATTGTGTTTAAAGCCCCAAAAGGGCATCTTCCGATGAGTTGCTCCCAAAAGGAGAACTCATTGAGTTATATTGGGTATTTTCCGGTGAATTGCTCCCAAAAGGAGAATTCATTGCGTTATACCTATCAACCAAATTAATACGAATCGTTGATCCTAGCGAACCCATACCATGTGCATACTTTTTATAGGTATTTTCGTACACGAATTTCTTTGTTCGCACATCACCATCACGCACTTTCACACCATCACCATCATTGTTGAAGTGGTTAGTTTCTTTTCGTAGGATTTCTATTTGATTTGAATTGTGGTTGCAACAGATTTCTTCCCGTGGATTCGACATCTGGACTCCCAGATTTTACTACTTGTACGGACTCTTGCACTTGAGAGAGAGCACCTTTCCGGTCCCACCAAGTTTTTTGGCGCCGTTGCCGGGGAGGAATGGTTTGTGACTACGGTTTATTTCATTTAGAGGACCTCCGGTGAGATCTTTCCACTTTACTGTACATAAACTTTTTTTTATTATTTTATTTTAATTTTTTAAAAAATGGAGTATATGAATTTTTATTGCACGAATAATCTGTATGATGCAAGGTACGCTAATGCACACAAACATAGGATGGAAAAGCTCAAAATTGTCAATTTTAATCAAACTGACTGTGAAACTTTCTTTCAGGCCTGGAGGAGGTTCACAAATATAGTATCGAGCTATCCGCAGCATGGGTTCACAAATGAAGAGCTTATGGCGTCCTTCCTAGATGGACTACAACCACAGCTGCAGGAATTATTGGGAGACATGACGCCGACAGAGGCGTGGGAATACATGGAGTCTCTGCAAGAAAACGAAGAAACCATGGAAGAGACTTCAGAGAGCGATTCAACGGAGCCTTTGTGCCTCGATCAAGAAGAGCAAAGCGTAGACGTACCTTTGCAATCCTTGAAAGAGGACGCTTACCTGATTATTCAGACACAGGAGGCCACATCCCATCAATTCCAGGAGAATTTCCTTGCTCGGAGTCGGCAGATTCAAAAATCTATTGAAGATCTTAATCTGATTGCCACTTGCTTAGAAGAAGGTAATGCTTTTGAAACTCGATTTCAAGACTCTAATACGAGTTCATCTTCTATTGCAGGTATACCGAGCGAGGACACGAATAAAAATATATACATGGCAAAAAGTGTGTGCGAAAGAGAGGACGAACTAGCAATTTTGGATGAACGAGAGGAGGAGACAGCTAGGTACAAGGGTTTTGCGATTATCGCCATGGAGTCAGAACCATGCCCTCCTCCAGTTTTGTCCCAAAATCATTTGTCCCTCTCCCCAACGATCGAGCATCGTACAGAGAGTAGTGCAAATCTTTCAGGGAGTAGTCGTCAACTTGCTTTAATTTCTTTCACTTATTTTGATGACTATATTTGGAATATTTTTATTGCGAATAATCTTAAATTAATTTGGACTGACATAACTCATCTCTCGTAGGACATTGGCAAACATCTTATAGAGATGCTTGGAGTTGTGTTGCTGGGGTCCAAATTAGTTTTTGGAGGAAAAATAATCGCCGAGGAGCGCAAGGAGCAAATTGAACAACTTCCTCCACCATCAAAGATTCGGGATCCGCCATTTGATCACGGTGTGTGCTTTCCAGTAGTGTAGTTTTTATATGCTTTCTAGGTTGCTTGCTTGAATAAACTCGTACCTCTTCCGACATTGAGGACAATGTCCATCTTTAGTTGGGGGTGTGTGTATGAGACCTTAGGATTTTTTTTGAGAAGAATAAATCACCAAATCTCATCTTTTAAAACTCCTTCATATGCCTCTAATGCGGATGATTATACATTAACTGAGTTCTGAAATTTTTTTTTTTTGGCTTGAGTTGATTATTTTTCCTTCTTGGAATTACCGTTAATATACCATTCATGAAAGCTTTCAATTTCCATGATTAATATCTCGAAATAGTTTGGATTTATTGCATGCATGCTAATGTGATGAAAAAGCTTAAGTATACACGATTTATTAGAATAGTTTTCAAGTTGAGGAGGAATTTGGCCATGGTCGTTAATGTTTATGTTTGAAAAAAAATGGGTGTTGAGTTGCTTACAAAGAAAGAAAGAAAAAAGAATGAAAAATGAATGAAATAAATGAATAAGTATGTCACTAATAAATAACTTGGTTGGCTCGAGTAGTACAGTCCGAGGGGTCCTTCTTGGCCTAATGCCCTATGATCGTCTGATTTGGGAGCCATTGATAGGAAACTCACTCATTTGATGGAGCGATCCAAGTTATACATTTTTCTACGAATGTTGCTTGATGCGCGTTACGCGGAACGAATAAAAGAAAAGAAATGGTGAATGTACTAAGCAACTTCATTACCCAGGTCTTGAATGATTATTTTGATAGGCCAATTCCTTGGAAACACGAAAACTAGGATAAAACGACGTGTTATACTTTCGCTTGCGCAAAACGAAGCGTGCATGCTATTTATTCATACTAAATTAGAGAAAATATCATGTGATTGATTTTGTTCATGGATGTGTATATTGATGGTTAAGATCATGTTGGAATGCGTATTATTGAGCCCTGCCATGAGCGATTTGAAAGAACTTATTGTTTTATTAACCATCCGTATTTATCGCTATTTTGCTAGAGACTAGCAAATCGCTAGTTGGGGGGTGTGATTCGGGTTCAATATTACATATTTAACCCCCCATTTAGCCCTATTTTGTGCTCATGTGATGCTACATTGTTCTCTAATACGTGCGTATTTTCTACACATTTATTTATTAGAGAAAACACACTATTTGGGCATAAAACAGCAATTAAAGAAGTATTTCTGCACTTTTTATATTTTTCCTAGCTTGGTCTCGATCTCACGATTCCAACGACTATTTATTTGTATTTTTCTGAGATCTGTGCTAATTACTGTGTATTTTTGAATGCAGAATACACTTTAAATGGGGAAATACGCTCGAAAATACAGAAATACGATCAGCAGCGAATCAGAGTGTGACACGTGGCGGTCATCCAGAGCTTCCCGCCGTATCGAACGGCCGTAATCAATTCAAGAATTATATTTTGCGATCGGAGCGGAATATTCGTGGCCGTCGATCTCAGATCGAACGGCCACGAACGACGAGGGAAAATGCTGCGCAGAGGGTGACGTGGCACGCGCGCGCTCGTTCGATGCGGATCCTACGGCGGAGAACAACCCCGCTCGAACTTATCACAACGAAGCGGAGAAGCGAGGACGTGGCTCCATCCGCATCGTCCGTTCTACGATCGAACGGCTCCCAATCACCCCCGAGTTCGAATCGAAGATCAAGCGGGTTGCGGGTGCGGTCGAGACTCAAATCCGATAACGGCGGCCACGTGTCGCTGCGTGGATGAATCCCGCATTTTTGAAAGTTGATCGTGCGGCCGTGGATTGATCCGCTCGAGATGAGCGGTTTGGATGCGTTCGGGTGCGATTTTAAGCGGGTTTTGCAACCCGTTAAGCAACCCAAACCCGCAATCTCATTATATAAGCGTATTTAGGGTTTTTTTGAGCGTATTCAAGGAGATTGGGGCGTATTTTGAGCGTATTGGAGGCTCTAGGAGCCGTATTTTCCCCCTGAAAAATTCTGTAAAATTCCAGAGGCTTGTTTTATTATTTTCAGAGAGTTTGAAGTGTTTTCAAGGAGAATTGGTGATATTTTCTTCAACTTCTACCTCGTATTTTAGTGTTTTTCATCGTATTTTGCTATAATCTTGATGTATTTGGCTATGGAACTTGTTTATTCTGATATTATGAGTAGCTAAAACTTAATTGTGCTTGGTATGGAGTAGTTAGGTGCTATGATTTGTGTTAGTTTGGTTGTATTCCATGTGCTAAATCGTTAAACGTCACTAAAATTGTAATCTTTGTTCGTAAATCGACTTTTTTAGATTCCAAAAGAATTAATTAAGTTGATGATCGCCCCAAAAGGGTGAGTTTTGATCTCCCCAAAAGGGAGTTTCATACCGTAGTTTTGATCTCTCCAAAAGAGAGTTTCATATCGTATTATAACTTTAGCGACGATCTTTTTTGAATATTGTGTTTAAAGCCCCAAAAGGGCATCTTCCGATGAGTTGCTCCCAAAAGGAGAACTCATTGAGTTATATTGGGTATTTTCCGGTGAATTGCTCCCAAAAGGAGAATTCATTGCGTTATACCTATCAACCAAATTAATACGAATCGTTGATCCTAGCGAACCCATACCATGTGCATACTTTTTATAGGTATTTTCGTACACGAATTTCTTTGTTCGCACATCACCATCACGCACTTTCACACCATCACCATCATTGTTGAAGTGGTTAGTTTCTTTTCGTAGGATTTCTATTTGATTTGAATTGTGGTTGCAACAGATTTCTTCCCGTGGATTCGACATCTGGACTCCCAGATTTTACTACTTGTACGGACTCTTGCACTTGAGAGAGAGCACCTTTCTGGTCCCACCACGTCTCGCCTTCCATACTTGGGAAGCGGCGCGTGACAGGTTTTTGTGGTGGCCCATGAAGGTCGTTGCACCTGCGAAATATTGAAACAACGATAATAATAAAACATCCATTGAAACATTCGAAACATTCGAGTCATAAAATTTGAGTCTAATGTGAAGGTTTTCCTTGTCTTAGATGGTAGGAAGACTTAGATAGACGTCCAAGTTTGATAGTCAGGCACCTTCATTAAGATTTAGTCGTACTCAACTTAGGATACCTTAGTAGCCTCTCATGCAGCCCTAACCATATTAAGAGTCATTTATTTAGTGCTTGGTGTTGAGTATTGATTCCCCGAATTTGGTTTTGATGATGAACAAACATAAATATCGTGAACTAACTCTTTGTGAGCGCAGTTATGGAGATCGTCGCCAAACTTCTATGAACATCAAAAGCGACGTCTCGAGACTTCTCAAAGCACGTGATCGTCTGCTTGAAGCTTTGTTGAAGCTCAAGGACCATTATTGAAGTCAAGAGATTCGAATCGAAGCATTTGAAGACGGTTCGTCAAGTTTTCTTTATAGTCTTCTAGCTTCGTTTCGTAGAATGTTAAGCCTTGAGTAGGTCTTACGTTTTAATCTTCATTATGCTCATATCTTAGAGCTAGGATCTTATTAAAAGCCCATAGAAACTTTCCCGAAGCTTCGCGCTTCATTTCACGGATTTTTGTGCATGTTAGTTGGTTCAAGAAGAAGAACCAACCAACTAGATGGCAATCTAGTCGGTCGGCAATGCTTCTTGAACTGACTAGAATGCCTTGACTAATTTCAGCTCATTCACTGTTTACAGTTAGTCGGTCCAAGAAGGTTCACCGACCGACTAGTTGTGAAACTAGTCGGTTAGGAATCCTTGTTAGACCGACTAGTTGTATGTACAGTTTTTCACCTGAGCTACTGTTTATCATTAGTCGGTCTAAGAACGTTTGTCGATCGACTAGTTGAGAAACTAGTCGGTTGGAATTTGTTCTCAGACCGACTAGTTCAACTTGATTTCAGCCTATACTATTTTGACTCTTAGTCGGTCAAAGAACACTCACCGACCGACTAGTTGTGAAACTAGTCGGTTGGCAAGTCTTCTTGGACCGACTAGTTCACTATCTTCTGAACTTTACTTTTTGGCTGTTCTTCAGTTAGTCGGTTCATGTTGAATCACCGACCGACTAGTTGATGAACTAGTCGGTCAGTGATCCTTCTTTGACCGACTAGTCTGCTTCAGAATAGAGCCGTTTGTGCATTAAATGCCACGAATTTTGCTCTCTCTTTCCTCTATCATATATATACTAGGAGTGCTGCTTTCATAGCATTCAAGGCTGATATTTATTGAAGTTTAGAGATCCAAGAGAAGCAATTAATTCTCATTCAAAGCTCATTCATTTCATTCAAGAATCTCTCCATCACTCTTATTTCAAAAGAGAGATTCATTGATTGTGAGCCTTCCAAGCCAAGAGCTTGATTCTAGGTCACCAACATCCTCCTAGGCTTCCATTGCTGGTCATCTACTTGGAACTAGGGTTTGGTGCGATTCTTCTCCTCCAAAATCCTCCTTGCCCTAAATCGTAAGTTATACTCAAGGCATATGATTTTGTTGGTAAGTTCTTATTTCATTTACATTGCTTTCATAAGTATTTTACTCTCGGTTATGAGAGTTTGTTTGTGATCCCGGTTTGTGGGAGTCACAATTTCGTGTATGATTTGATCTTGTAGAGGTTATCTACAAGTATTTCATAGTGCAAATTTGAGTTAGAGGTTTTTAACTCAAGTAGCCGGAGGGGATCCGGGTGTTTGGGACGTAAGATCACCGGGAACAAGTCGGGGAGACTTGGGTGGATCCGAACCCGTTATATCGTCTGTTTGTGATTGCATTTATTTGTTGACTACATTTACATTTCCACATTGTTGGTTGAAGTTTGCAAGATAATTAGGAATTATCTTCTTAATTATTTTAAAGTACTATTCAACCCCCCCCCCCCCTCTAGTACTTGTGCAGTAGCTACGTAGGGCATTACATTTGGTATCAGAGCCAAGTACCTAGCTATGCCTTCCAACGACAACAAAGCCATACGTCCACCTTCAGACTACAACACCTTCAGGAACCATGAAGGAGCTTCTTCGGTGATGGAAGGACACTCCTCGACGAGGCCTCCCTTGTTCAACGGTACCAACTATGGGTACTGGAAATGACGGATGGAAACTTTCCTCCGGAGCGCTTCATTGTGGAGAGCCATGTTGACGGAGTACGTCGAGCCCGAAGAAGAAGATTTCGCAAAGTGGACTACCGCGGAGATAAGCAATGCCAAGGCAATGAATGCCTTGCAATGCGCTTTGGAGCTCGAGGACTTCAACAAGATATGCACATGTAAGAGTGCATATCAAATCTTGAACTCCCTCCTCATCTTTCATGAAGGAACGAGTAGGGTAAGAGACTCTAAACTCGTAGTTGTAAAAAAAGATTACGAATTATTTCATATACAACAGGGTGAGAAGATGAAGGAGTACTATGCTCGCTTCGTCGACATCACCAACGAGTTGGAGGCTCTTGGTAAGACCTACACCCAAAAAGAGAAAGTCTCGAAGATCATTGATGGACTTCCTTCTTGTTGAGAAAAGCATACCTTCGCCATCGAGGAAGGTAATGATATGAGTAAGTATACCGTTATTCAACTAATGGGTACCTTGATGTCTTATGAGGTATGCAAGGATAGCAAATTAAAGTTGCAAGACAAGATGAAGTCCTACTTGAAGCAAGACGAGCCAAAGAAAAAGGCGATTGCGTTCAAGGCCGCTCCATCTACATCCACATCTACCGATGATGAAGAATCGGAAGAAGAGTTGGACTTGGAATCCATTGCCCTCATGGCAAAGAAGTTTAGTTCTTCTAATGCCTCCGCTCCTTTGTGCTTTAAATGCAACAAGACAGGACACATGAAAGCGGATTGTCCTCAAAACAAGCAAAAGGAGAAGTGGAAGGCGCCAAAGTTCGACAAGTCAAAGAAGTACAAGAAAGGGTACAAGAAAGGACTTGTCGGGACATTCACCGACTCCGAGGACTCCTCAAGTGGAGAGTAGGATGATGAACAAGTGGAGTGATCACTCCTTATTTTACGCTTTTTTACCGCATGTTTGCATGCCATTTAGATCGCCCAAATCATGTTTTTCACGATATATCGACGATATTGCGATGCTTTTCACGATTTGTTGTTTTTGTCGCATTTCAGGTGATTTGGCGCGATTTGGAGTGATCTCGAGATGCGCTTACTCCAGACGGTCACCGACGACCTCCCTGAGGGGTATTTTGCTGTTGGAGAGGAGCGGAAGAAGAACGGACGTCGCAGGAGCGACGAGGAGGCCAAAATAAGCAATCTGGGCATTTTTAGTGTCCCACTCGGCCGAGTGAAGGAGTCACTCGGCCAACCAGCGAGACACCGCTCGGCCGACCAAAGCAGACACGATTTATATGTGCACTCGGCCGAGCGACGGAGACCACATCGGCCGAGTGACGAGACCCCGTCCGCCCGAGTGGCGCCCAGACGAAGCCCTTCAAAAATCGTCATGTTACTGTTTTTCGGCTGCCTGAGCTTCAGAAGACCCACTCGGCCGAGTGGATAATCCCGTCCGCCCGTGTACCATGAAGCCATCGGCCGAGTGACGACAACTCACTCGGCCGAGCCGCCCCCGAAGTGAAGACCCCTGAAGATCGATTCTTACTGGAAAATTACAGGGTTTTCACTCGGCCGAGCGACTTTTGTCACTCGGCCGAGTGCGACGCGCTGCCTGTAGCGAAAATTGCGGAAAACAGGCTGCGCAGGGGTATTTTGGTCACAGTTTTTGGACGATTTTGGGGGCTATTTAACCCCTGTTTTTACCCTAGTTTTGGGAGCCTCTCTCTTAGATTTTTTGCAGTTTTTTTTAGATTAGCTTTTTAGTTTTATTCGTGAGATTGAAGAGGAGACAAAATTGGATTTTTGTTGGGTTAATTGAAGAACTCCATTGGTTTGCTTTTCTCTTCTCTAAAAATTCTATTTTTATTGCATATCTCAATATTGTGATGAATTCTATTGCTTATTTCATTGATTATTTTTGTGATCTTGCTATGAATTGTGAGTAGTCGCCACGTCTTGGGGCGTGGGGATGAACCCTACAAGCCCTATTTCATAATTGTGATGAATTGGTAGAAATTTTGTTAGAATTACTACTAGGGATTAGATTGGGATCAATTTACTACGGATGGCTAGGAATTCACATCGATTGGGATTTGCAAGAGATTGGATCCCAATTCGATAGGAAACCCTAGAAATCCGAATTGGGTTGGAATCAAATTTCTGTAGTATCGGTTTGCAAGAGATTGGACCGATACTAGGGTTTCCGGTTCCAATTCCGCGCCAATACCCGTTTGCAAGAGATTGGACGGGTAGGAACTATCCCAAAATAGGTCGTGAACCGAGTTTACAAGAGATTGGGCTCGGTGCGCGATTGAGCGATGATGTTGATCCTAATGCTAGCTTCCCTAGGCTAGGGTTTGCAAGAGATTGGACCCGAGCCTAGGATAGCTATAGACCGGCAACAGCGCGAGAGCGTGAGCTTGGTTCTACATTCAGTTGCAACTAGTTCATCCAAAATCTTATTCTAGCAACTTTGATACCAATGAACCACTTTTATGAAGTACGGTGAGTAGCGGGAATTCCCCATTCCCTAGACGTTCTTTATTTGATTTGATATTTCCGTACTTTGTCTGACGATTGTGACAGGATCGCCAAAGGCAAATTTCTCGCCTCTTAAATAGCCAGGTTGATCGGAACAAGCACGGTCATTCGTCCTCCCTGTGTTCGATAACCCGCTCGCTGCTACACCGTGCACTTGCGGTAAAACTACAACCGTTCTTTTGGGTTACGTCCCGGAGCGATCAAGTTTTTGGCGCCGTTGCCGGGGAGGCGATTGCGTTTGATCTTACCACCCTAGCTATTTCTTTTATTATTATTATTATTATTATTATTATTTCCATTTCTTTATTTCTACCTAACCCTTCCACGGTACTAATCATTTCTTTGAAACTCTGTTTTCCCTGTGCATGTACACGAGATCTACGGCGGACCCTGAAGCTATACTATTTGATCCCGAGATCGAACGTACCGCGCGGAGACTTAGAGCGGAAAGGAGACAAAATCCGGAAGGGCGGTTTATGACCAACCCGGAAACTGCGGACCAATTAGCGGCAAGGATGGCGAGGATAATTTCTATTCGAGATAGGCTTCGGCCTAATACCTCTTCTACGACCTCATCCATTGCCGTGCCGGAGTTGGCGGCTGACAAGAACTTCGAGCTAAAGACTGGACTAGTGGTTCTGATGCAGCAGGATCCATTTCATGGGAATGCCCATGAAAATCCTCACTACCACATCCAATTATTCTTGTCGAAGTGCGCCACGTTTCAGATGCCGGGGGTCTCCATCGACGTCATCAGACTGCGTCTCTTCCCCTTCACGCTAAAGGACAAGGCACTCTATTGGTTGAGGACGCAGGCTGACGGAGTCTTCACCTCTTGGGACGAGTTGGCAAGTGCATTCATTGACAAGTTCTATCCGCCATCCAAGACGGTGAAGATCCGGAGCGCTCTCATTTCCTTCAAGCAAGGACCCCAGGAGACGCTCTATGAGGCTTGGGAGCGTTTTAAGGATTTGCAGCATCAATGCCCGCATCATAGCATTGAAGATTGGGAGCTAGTTCATAGCTTCTACAACGGTCTCCAACCGGGGACCAAACAAATTATTGATGCCACGGCGAATGGTGCTATCTTGTCAAAGAATCCCGAGGAAGCTACGGCCCTAATTGAGGAGATGGCCTCAAACAACCAACAATGGGGCGATGAGCGAGGACACTCTACGTCCTCCTTGAAGCCGACTAGTATCTATGAGGCGAAGGCCGTAGCGGAGCTCACAAGCAAGTTTGATTCTCTCCATAAGGTTGTGGAGAGACTGGAGAAGTTTATCACGGAGCCCCAAGGAACCCCTTCTACTTCCGCACCGACGAACCAAATGAGTGATTGGCAAGACCAATCTCAAGCCATGTACTCGGGAGGAGAGCAAGGAGAAGGATCCTTGGAGCAAGTACAATATGTTGCGGGGAACCAAGGGTATTGGGCCAACCCGGCAACAAGAAATCATCCCGGATTCTCTTACGCCAACAATGAAGGAGCTTTGAACCCGCCACAACAACCACCTCAACAAGCTCGACCGCCACCACCACCCCAACAACAACACTATCCGCCGAGGGGGCCTCCACAACAAAACTTTCAACCGAAGCAACAAGTTCCACCATATAGGCCGCCCGGATACAACCAAGGGTGGAGGAATCAAAATCAAAACCCTCCACAAGCTCAACAACGATCCGACTTCGAAGCTAGAGTGGAGGCATTTATGGTCGAGCAAAATAAGGTCAACGCCACCTTGAAGGCGGGGCAAGACTCCCTTAATACCGTTGTGGCTCAAATATCGGAGCAATTGGCGTTGCTCAATCGGAACACTCAACGATTGTCGACGCAACCCGAGCAAAACCCACGGGACAACACCGGCCACATCAATGCCGTAGTTGCCGTTACTACTAGAGGCGGGAAGGATACCTCCCCCGCCATGATTCCTACCGAGGAGCCCATGGAGGAAAGCTTGGAGCCAATTGAGCCGGTAGTTGAAGATGATAAGGAGAAAGAGCCACAAGAAAAGGAGAAATCTAGAGCGGAGCAATTGATTGAGGAAAGGCGCTTCATGCCACCGGTCCCATTTCCCCAAAGGCTTGCTAGAGCGAAAATGGAGAAAAGGCTAGCAAAGTTTCTCGAGTATCTTAGAGGAGTTAGCCTTAACATTCCCTTCCTCGACGCCATCGTGGAGATCCCCACATATGCTAAATTCTTAAAGGACTTGATTTCGGGGAGAAAGAGGAAGGAGAAGATTATGCTAGCCGAGGAGGGCTCTTGGTTCACCAAGAGAGAGAAGGAGCCGGCCAAATTTAAAGACCCGGGGAGTATTCGGATTCCTTGCACATTGGGCGGTGTCCCTCTTCAAAAGGCGTTGGTAGATCTAGGGGCTAGTGTGAGCCTCATGCCTCTCTCCATGTTCTTATGGCTAAACACCGGGACGAAGTTGAAACCTACCGACATGCGGATACAATTGGCCGATGGGCGAATAACAAGGCCGGTAGGGATAGCCGAAGACATCCCGCTACAAGTCCTGGGGGGAATATGCTTGCCATGTGACTTCGTGATCATGGACGTTAAGGAGGAAGGAGATACTTCATTGATACTTGAACGCCCGTTCCTCGCCACCCGCCGGAGTGATTGTCGACGTGCGAGAAGGTACCCTAACTTTGAATGTCGGCAACATCGAGGTGGAGCTTCACATTCCTAAGGCAATGAAACACATGCCTTACCACGAGGAACTTGACTACATGGACCTCCTTGATGAGGTGATAGAAGAGGCTATCCCCCACTCGATTGGCGCTCTTTTCGATGAGGATTTTGATGAAGGCCCGGATTTAGGCCAAGATGAGAAGATAGATGATTCCCCCGACCTCTCCGCTGGAAATGATGAAGGCGACGCTGATGTCGCAAGGATTCGAGAGCTCTGCAAGCTCTCGAAACAAAAGTCTCCGAAGAAAGCTCCGCCGCTACGAAAATCGGCGTCACCGGTGAAGCCGTTGACCGGAGCAAACGCTAGCTTGGGGGAGCCTCCCCCCAACACTATTCGAGACGAGAGACCACCGAGGGAGAACACGCCACCGCAACTTCCGAATCCAAGCGTTCTCCCCGGAAAGTTTGATGGGTGCATCTCATATGCACCAAACATCCCGCATTAATTGAAAATCATAGGGGGTCGAGCTCACGACCTTAAACGAGCGCTTGTCGGGAGGCAACCCGACGGTTATTGCTTTATTTTTACTTTTTCTTTATTTTTGTTTTAGAAATTTTTAGTGTTTTGAGTCGTTCGCCCAAAAATTTTGTGATAACGGGTCCTATTTTTCTTGACAGGAGAGGAGATAGGTAAATCCATAATGAGGAGGATGAACGAGACGACGAGGAGCGCCCCAGGAAGACGCTCGATGCCTAGGAGTAAGATGAAATCGACTGGAGGAAGAAAGACGGAGTTTAGAGCCCAAACGAAGACAAACAGCAGAAATTAAGGCTCACTCGGCCGAGTATACTAGTCACTCGGCCGAGTACACAAGTTCGTCCGGCCGAGCCGCTCACGAACGAGGGAAGTCTGCTGTACCCAACTCTCTGTTTATTTTCCTGATTTCAGTATAACTGCTACTTGGCCGAGTATATATATTCACTCGGCCGAGTAAAATGGATACGCTCCTAGGGCGAGTCTTGCCGAGTAGCTTGAGACACTCGGCCGAATGGGCTTAATCCACTCGGCCGAGGCTGTCAAGGCCACTCGGCCGAAGCGATAGCGGGGAGGAAGTGTCCATTGATCTCGCTCGGCCGAGTGACCTACTCACTCGGCCGAGTCGTAACTTTCACTATATAAGTGGCCGAGGGGGGCACGTTTTTCGAAACGCAAATTCCCAATTCGCGCGACCCTTCAGCTCCCCTCGCCCGACCCTCGCTCGCTCGCGCCCTCACTCGCCCGACCACCGGTCGCCGTGCCGCCGCTCGGCCCGCCACCGCCGGCCGAGCACCGCCGCGCCCTCGCCCGAGTCGTCGCCGGCGGCCGTGTCTCCGGCCACCTCCGGTATCGCCCATTTCGCCCTGTTTCTCCTCTTTTTGTGTGTTTTTCGAGGATCCATGTATTAAATGAACCCCAAACCCAAATTAATTTCTATATCTATCTATTATACCCCTAATGCTCCATACGTTTCGAATATTACCCGCTGATATCGCCATTTCATGCGCAGGTTGTTTTTTGGAGCTTAGGGGAGCCCCGGGGAGCTTCTAGGGACTGATTCGGACTTCACGGAGGCGCTGACTTCGCACGCTTCCATTATCTTGCACTCGCGGCATGTCTAGGTATACTCCTTCCATTCTTTTGCACACGCCGCACTTTTTACACTATTCGGCGCGCGCTCGGAGCCGATATGCCGCCCCAGACACGGCCGCGGTCGAAGAGAGCTTCCGCCAAGCGGAAGCGGTCGGATGATGCCGGCCCCTCCCACGAGTTGGAGGACTCTCCTCCACCGTCTCCCACACACCCCATCCACCCAGCACAGCCTACAGGCCCCGCACACCCCGCACAGCCTGCAGCGCCCACACAGCCCGCACAGCCCGCACAGCCACTCCCCGCCGCTCCACAGCCACCACCTCCGGCTCCACTGGTCGGGCCGCTCGGGATTACGTTCCGAGATGACGCACACCGCGCCGTCTTCGAGCGTATCTCCCAGCGCTCGATCGTACCCTCCAGGTTTGCACACCTTCCCGACCTAGGACGCCTGGGGGTACTAGAGGGGATGCTCACGTTGTACGACAACGTAGGCTGGCGAGATTTCTTTCAGGTGTCGGCGGACACTTTCACCCGCCCGACACTTGAGATTCTTAGTTCGATCGCCCGGACCAACGAGGGATGCTCGTTTCGGTTCATGGACCGAGAGTGCCAGGTCACTCTCGATATGATGAGAGCATTTTTCTCGTGGCCCGCTGTCCCCAGAGCCGATCGCGGTTACGGCCCGACCCATATCCCACCACCTTCCTTCGACGCCGGTGCCTTCTGGGCCCGGATTACGGGTCTACACGCTGCCTTTGACCCTAGTAGGGCCAAGGCCTCGGCCATTGTCCATCCCTGCCTCCGTATTGCTCAGCGCCTTATGGCGACGACCTTTTTGGCCAGATATGAGCCGGGCACGATGTCTACGCCAGAGCTCTACATGCTCTACGCGATGACACGTCCCAGAGCTCTATCTAGGGATGGCGATGAGCTGGTCCCCGCCGTCGTGATTGATGTCGCGGCTTGGTTTTTGGACCGCATCATTGTATCGGTGGGCGCTCGCTCACCGATATGCTGCGGCGGCCTGATCACCTTGCTTGCCCTTATGACCGGCGAGGACTTCCCTGACGACTTGCGACGAGCACCGGGCCCCACTTCTTTGTCGATCGATGTTATGGCCCGGATGAAGATGCTTCGTCCGCACGGTGAGCGTCACTGGGTCTGGTTGCACGGCCCTTACGGTGCCGATTACATGATTCTTCCGAGCCCAGCTCGGACTCAGATTGCACCAGCCCACGTTGACTGGCTCCCTGCGATGGATATTCTGATCCCCGCTGCTTACGTGCTCGAGGCCGAGGAGGCCGAGCAGGCCCACACTGCCCACGCTGCCCCCGCAGACCCTGTCGCCCCTGCCGAGCCTGCTGCCCCTGTCGACCCTGTGGCCCCTCAGCCTATCCCTGATGTTTCCGCTGCTCCTGACACCTCTGTCCCCACCTCTGTCGGTGTCGGGAGCACCTTAGCTGAGCCCACCTCCACCACTCCCGCGGCTATCACCACCCCCACCGGCCCTCTGTCTGCTGAGCCTGTTTCTTTTGCCCCACCCGAGCGCCCGCCGACCGTAGTTGAGTGCGGCGAGCCCTCTGTCTCTACTGCTGCTGTATTTTCCGAGAGTGTCGTGGCGTCTGTCCACAATTCTGTGCCACTGACCTCTCTGGCCGCCTCGCTGCCACTTTTGCACTCTACTTTCGCTGCTGCTGCCTCTACTTCTCACCAGCCGGTGCCCCGGCCTCACACTGAGGCCAGGCCCACATTTGCGAGGGCAGCACCTTTTGTTCCCTTCCCCGCTGAGCCCGTCACATACGCGACCCGAGTACGCCAGCCCCGCCCTGCCCTGCCCCGCCCGGTGCGTCCCTCTGCACCACCTCCCCCCGACACTGTACTTCAGAGCATTCATGCTCTAGAGGGGGCGGTGAGTGGCCTCAGAGGCGACCTTAGGACCCTGTCCTCCACCGTCTCTGTGATGGCTGACCGCTTCGGCCTGATCCCCCAGATTCACTACTGTCTTACCCAGGTCCTGGAGCGTCTCCCCCGCGTACCCCCACCCACCCAGCAGGTTCCCGCCCACACTTCCACACACACTCAGCCTGCTACCACTCCCACACCCGCTCAGCGCCCTGTCCAGCCACCACCACCACTTCCGCCTCAGGACGGAGACGGCGCAGCACCACCTTCTTAGGCACCCTTGATGCCATTGATTATTCCTGCCGTTGTGCTGCCCGTTTCTGCTGGGTCCTGTTGCAGTTTTGTCCACCCCCTCCCCTCACTTATTTTGGGATTCTCATGTCAACCGTATATTTATCTTTTTTTGGGAGAGATGGAGAGTTTTCGGTGACACACTGCTATATCTGTATCACTCCTATCTGTGCATGCATCATGTCCGCATCATATATTTTTCATTTCTTTATTTTTCTTTTTATTTTCATTTTCTTTTTTTTCATCATGCATGCATCCTCACTTGCCCCTCACATTACTTGTCTCTCGGTGTGCCACACTTTGCACATTGAGGACACTGTGCCATTTAGCTTGGGGGAGTGAGTTCTCACGTTCTTTTTCGGTTTGCCACCTTTATTTTTCGTTTTTCACGCCATTTTTCGCTTTTGCACTTATTTTTCATCATTTTTCTTTTATTTTGCCATGCATCACGCTTTTCTTATTTTTCTGTGTGCCGCATTGTAAATAGTTCTATTTTCCCTTTATCTTTATTTCTTTCTTTTTCATCTCATGCTAGGGATGACTTTTCTGTGATGATGATGACGTGGAGTTAGCTTATTCTATATGCATGCTTTATTTGTCATGTCTTAGATTTTATTTCTGATATCATATGCCATGACTTGCCTTGCATCTAGAGATAGTAACCCACACTTTTTCCACATGAAAATGGATGAAATTTTATTATTAGCTGAGTCTGAATATTCATATGTATGCTATCACAGAAAACACACCAAGATTCACGCATTGAATGCCTATATCTGGAGTACCGATTTCTTTTGCTATATCACTTCTATATGCATGAACTGTACATTTCACTTCAGGATGATTGAATGATGTTAGCTATGATAAATTTGGATTAGTTAGCTTTTTTGTGATCGAAACTGAGTAGATTAGATTACCCTGCTGAAGTTGTCGTGCATGTCTTATAGAGTGAACCGAGTGATATATTTATTTCTTTCTCCACAAATCTTGAACATCATTTCTCTACTTTTAAAATCATTGGTGAATCTCCCCTTAGCGATTCTGTTATATGGCATTTCCCCCGCTATTAATTCCTAGCTCCAAATTTCTTATTCAAAAAAAAGAAAGAAAAAAAAGAGAAAATATTCCTGTATATCATTATCTCTCTTTGAGTTGGGATCGTTGTGTATATATGCTTTTGCATCAAAAAAAAAAGAAAATGAAAAGAAAAGAGGAAAAATCCTCAATAAAAGATCCCATCTCTCTTTCTTTCTTTCTCTTCTCTTTTCATTGCCTTTGGAGCTTTATAGAAATGGGGATGTAAATTTTTTTTATGCCACCACGCTTATGGATAAGCTTGGGGGAGGGGATCCATTGATGTGTGAGAGAGTGACTACTTGACGTTGCACGACAACCTAGGCTAAGTAATATTCTATACTCGGTGAGATTATTTCTAGCTTTACGAAATCCAGAAATCTAAGCCTAGCACTCATTTCATGAAATCCATACTTTTCTATTCTCTCTATTCTATAGTGTGATACTCTTATACTCCTGATAGAAAGCATTCAATTGAAAAGTGTGTGATCTGTGATTTGTATACCGCTTTAAATGATTCAGACGATGTTAATTAAAAATTTATTCCGTTTTTCATGATTATATTGTTGTTCGTGGGTTTTCTATTTCTATTTGCACTATTATACTATGATATCTAAATAAAATTCTTTGACGTGTTTTTCATTCAGTGCATGCTATATGAGTAAGCGGAACCCACGTCCTGAGGAAATGATCTAGCAGCCTACCTCTTCGCTTCTTTCCTTCTTCTTTATTTTTATTCCGTTTTTCATTCTTCTCCGTTTTTCATTCTTCATTTTTCTTCGCCGTTTTCGTTTTCCGAATCCACCGGGTTCGCCTTTTACTTATCTTCCTCGAGGACGAGTAAGAGGTAAGCTTGGGGGATTTTGATCACTCCTTATTTTACGCTTTTTTACCGCATGTTTGCATGCCATTTAGATCGCCCAAATCATGTTTTTCACGATATATCGACGATATTGTGATGCTTTTCACGATTTGTTGTTTTTGTCGCATTTCAGGTGATTTGGCGCGATTTGGAGTGATCTCGAGATGCGCTTACTCTAGACGGTCACCGACGACCTCCCCGAGGGGTATTTTGCTGTTGGAGAGGAGCGGAAGAAGAACGGACGTCGCAGGAGCGACGAGGATGCCAAAATAAGCAATCTGGGCATTTTTAGTGTCCCACTCGGCAGAGTGAAGGAGTCACTCGGCCGACCAGCGAGACACCGCTCGGTCGACCAGAGCAGACACGATTTATATGTGCACTCGGCCGAGCGACGGAGACCACATCGGCCGAGTGACGAGACCCCGTCCGCCCGAGTGGCGCCCAGACGAAGCCCTTCAAAAATCGTCATGTTACTGTTTTTCGGCTGCCTGAGCTTCAGAAGACCCACTCGGCCGAGTGGATAATCTCGTCCGCCCGTGTACCATGAAGCCATCGGCCGAGTGACGACAACTCACTCGGCCGAGCCGCCCCCGAAGTGAAGACCCCTGAAGATCGATTCTTACTGGAAAATTACAGGGTTTTCACTCGGCCGAGCGACTTTTGTCACTCGGCCGAGTGCGACGCGCTGCCTGTAGCGAAAATTGCGGAAAACAGGCTGCGCAGGGGTATTTTGGTCACAGTTTTTGGACGATTTTGGGGGCTATTTAACCCCTGTTTTTACCCTAGTTTTGGGAGCCTCTCTCTTAGATTTTTTGCAGTTTTTTTAGATTAGCTTTTTAGTTTTATTCTTGAGATTGAAGAGGAGACAAAATTGGATTGTTGTTGGGTTAATTGAAGAACTCCATTGGTTTGCTTTTCTCTTCTCTAAAAATTCTATTTTTATTGCATATCTCAATATTATGATGAATTCTATTGCTTATTTCATTGATTATTTTTGTGATCTTGCTATGAATTGTGAGTAGTCGCCACATCTTGGGGCGTGGGGATGAACCCTACAAGCCCTATTTCATAATTGTGATGAATTGGTAGAAATTTTGTTAGAATTACTACTAGGGATTAGATTGGGATCAATTTACTACGGATGGCTAGGAATTCACATCGATTGGGATTTGCAAGAGATTGGATCCCAATTCGATAGGAAACCCTAGAAATCCGAATTGGGTTGGAATCAAATTTCCGTAGTATCGGTTTGCAAGAGATTGGACCGATACTAGGGTTTCCGGTTCCAATTCCGCGCCAATACCCGTTTGCAAGAGATTGGACGGGTAGGAACTATCCCAAACTAGGTCGTGAACCGAGTTTGCAAGAGATTGGGCTCGGTGCGCGATTGAGCGATGATGTTGATCCTAATGCTAGCTTCCCTAGGCTAGGGTTTGCAAGAGATTGGACCCGAGCCTAGGATAGCTATAGACCGGCAACAGCGCAAGAGCGTGAGCTTGGTTCTACATTCAGTTGCAACTAGTTCATCCAAAATCTTATTCTAGCAACTTTGATACCAATGAACCACTTTTATGAAGTACGGTGAGTAGCGGGAATTCCCCATTCCCTAGACGTTCTTTATTTGATTTGATATTTCCGTACTTTGTCTGACGATTGTGACAGGATCGCCAAAGGCAAATTTCTCGCCTCTTAAATAGCCAGGTTGATCGGAACAAGCACGGTCATTCGTCCTCCCTGTGTTCGATAACCCGCTCGCTGCTACACCGTGCACTTGCGGTAAAACTACAACCGTTCTTTTGGGTTACGTCCCGGAGCGATCATGGAGCAAGCACACATGTGCTTCATGGCTAGAGAGGAGCATGATCAAGAGTCTTCCTCCGATGATAGCGAGGATGAAGGTGATGAGGTAACAATGGACGATCTTAGATTAGCTAATGAGCAAATTTGGTCTAAATATTCTAAATTAGTAAATAGATATACTAAGACCAAAGATGAGTTAGTTAGTCTCCAAACCTCGCCTAAATCTATCGTCATCAACAACGACACCGTTGTTGAAGACTTGAGAAGTGAGATTGTAGATCTCAAATCTCAACTTGAACATGTTCATATTGAGGATACAGAGGAACACAAAATAGCGGATTTGGCCTCTCAAAACTCAACTTTGAGTATTGATAATGAGAATCTCAAATCTCGTGTTTATGTGCTCACATCGCAAGTATCCATTTTGGATGCTTCTATGTGTTCTCTCACCAAGAAATATGAGTGCACATTAGGCCGAATTAATAAATTCAATAAGGGTAAGGATCATTTGGATAAAATCCTAAATGACTTACTTCCGGCCAATCACCACATTGGCTTGGGATATAAGATGGGAAATACATCCAAATCGTCTACTACCTTTGTTAGGCCAACTTCCGATGCCTCAACGAGTGGGAGCAAACACTCTATTGGTAGTTCATCTACCAATGGTGCTTCCACCTCGTACACATCCCCATTTAGAAAGAAACCCACTTTGGGTGGACCTCCAAAGAAGGGTCATGCATTTATGTACACTAATACCATGCCACGTAGGAACACACATCCTACTCCACATGTTCACACATATGATGATTTTTATGCACCACATCCACGGGCACGTGCACACCAAGTGAGACACCCTCACGCACGTGTTCCTCGACATGCATATGTTCACCCACACCATCATATGAACAATTTTCATCATGCACCATTTCATCATGTGCCATATGCCTAACCACGACATGCATCATGTAGAAATCAACAACGCATGCATGCTCCCAATAGAAATAGAGCTCCCAAAATCTTCACTATTTGGAGCCCGAAGGACACAAATATGCATGAAAAACAAGTTTACATGAATTCTTATTTCATGAATGTAGTGCATAATGATAATTATGTGGGGAAGTCTAAGTCCAATTGGACTTGGCTTCCAAATGTCTAATCTTTAGGACCCAATGACCTTGGGTACCATGGAATGATATGTTTATCTTTAGGTACTCAAGAAAAAGAAACGGAGCAACAAATCCAAGTTTAGCTCCAAGAATAATTGGATACTCGATAGCGGGTGTTCAAAACACATGACGGGTGATGCTCAATGGTGCCCATTGCAAATGGGAACCGAGTTGTCTTTGGAGGCAACGAGAGCGGAACCATCATTGGTGTTGGTAAAGTAGGTAATCCTTCTAAACCATTAATAAGTGATGTTTACCTTGTTAAAGGATTAAACCACAATCTTATTTCAATAAGCCAACTTTTTGACAAAGGTTACAAAGTTAGCTTTGCGAAAGGAATGTGCCATATTTTGAATAAAAATACTATTGATGTATTATTCTCTGGCACACGCCATAAGGATATCTATATATTAGATCTTCCAAAATCACATGAACAATGTCTCATTGCCAACAGAAGTGAACAACACTTATGGTATCGATGTTTCGGTCATGTGAACTTTGGAACACTTTTTAAGCTTTCCAAGTTAAATTCTATTAAAGGATTTCCTAAGCTTGTCTTTCAAAAGAAAAGCTTTTGTGACTCGTGTCAACGAGGCAAGCTTCCTAAATCGTCCTTTAAACCTAAGAAAAGCATTTCATCTAAGCGGCCTCTAGAGCTATTACGTCTAGATCTTTTTGGGCCAACTAGAGTTGCTTCATTAGGAAATGCACGATATGGACTTGTCATCGTTGATGACTTTTCTAGATTTACTTGGGTATTTTCCTTAAGTAATAAAAATGATGCTTTTGAAAACTTCACAATATTTGTTAAGAAAGTACAAAATCTCATTGTAACCACCATTGTCACTATTCGTAGTGATCATGGAGGGGAATTTGAGAATGAGTCTTTCTCAAATTTTTGTGATGAAGTTGGTATTACTCACACCTTTTCTTTCCCTCGTGCACCCCCTCAAAATGGTGTTGTTGAGAGGAAGAATAGGACGCTAGTGGAATGTGCTCGCACCATGCTTGATGATAGCCAACTTGGCCATCAATTTTGGGCGGAAGCAGTACATACCGCTTGATATGTGTTTAATATGATACTTTTGAGGCTCGGCACCAAACAAACTTGTTATGAATTGTTGTTTGGTAGGTTGCCTCAAGTTAAAAATTTTCAAGTTTTCGGCGCAAAATGTTTTATTAAAAACACGTATGGTAGCTTGGACAAATTTGATCCAAGATCCGATGAGGGGATATTTGTTGGATATTCCTCCCGTAGCAAAGCCTACCGGATATACAACAAACGAACCTCAACGATCGAGGAATCACTTCATGTTTCATTTAATGAAGGTTTTGTCCCTACTAGAATTACTAATGATGATGACTCCATGGATGTCTTATGTGATTCTATTTGTAATTCTAATTCTATTGATTCTATTGTTACTAACCCTACTAATGAATCTTTTGAGAATGTTCCTAGTGATCAGGGAATTCCCAAATGACTTCATACAGTTCGTGACCATCCCTATGAGCAAGTCATTGGAAACATCCTTGATAGTGTCAAGACGAGATCTCAAGTCAACTACTTCGCTAATTGTGCCTTTACCTCATCAATAGAGCAAAAGAATATTAACGAAGCGTGCGAAGATAGTGCTTGGATCTTAGCCATGGAGGAGGAACTCATTCAATTCGAGAGGAATGAGGTTTTGGAGCTTGTTCCATTGCCTTCGAAGAACCACACCGTTATAGGAACGAAGTGGATTTTCAAGAACAAGACCGACGAAAACCAAATCGTCGTCCGGAACAAAGCTCGGTTAGTAGCTCAAGGCTATCGGCAAGAGGAAGGTATAGATTTCAAAGAATCCTTTGCTCCGGTAGCTAGATTAGAATCTATTAGATTATTATTATCTTTTGCATGCCATAAAGATTTTAAACTCTTTCAAATGGATGTAAAAAGTGTGTTTTTAAACGGAGATGTTGTTGAGGAAGTTTATGTTTCTCAACCTCCGGGTTTTATAAATGAAAAATTTCCAAATCACGTTTTCAAACTTAAGAAAGCACTTTACGGTTTGAGACAAGCTCCTCGAGCTTAGTATGACCGTCTAAAGAATTTTCTTTTGGATTTGGGTTTTAAAATGGGAGAAATTGATTCTACATTATTTGTTAAGTATTCGAATAATGATATAATTTTAGTTCAAATTTACGTTGATGATATCATTTTCGGTGCTACTAACTTCACTCTTTGCGAAGAGTTTTCTAATGTTATGAAGGATCAATTTGAGATGAGCCACATGGGTGAGCTCAAATATTTCTTAGGTCTCCAAATTCGCCAAATGAACGATGCAATCTTCATCCACCAAACCAAGTACACGGTGGAGTTGCTAAAGCGATTTGGAATGGAGAATGCCTCCGGGAAGAAGACTCTAATGAGCACGACTACGCATCTTGATAAGGATTCGGGTGGTAAAGATGTAGACATTCGTCTATATCGAGGTATGATAGGTAGTTTATTATATCTCACTGCTAGTAGGCCCGATATTATGTTTGTCGTATGTGTATGTGCTCGTTATCAGTCTCAACCTAAGGAATCTCACTTAGTAGCGGTAAAACATATTTTCCGTTATTTAAGTTACACACTTGACTTCGGATTACTTTATCCAAAGTCTAGCACATATGAGTTAATCTCATATAGTGACGCAGATTATGCGGGATGCAAATCTGACAGGAAAAGTACTAGTGGCACTTGCCATTTTATAGGGAATACTCTTGTCTCTTGGTGTTCCAAGAAGCAGAATTCCGTATCACTTTCAACCACCGAGGCGGAATATATTACCGTCTGTGCCGCGTGTGCTCAGGTTCTTTGGATGAGACACACTCTTAAAGACTTTGGTATAAACTGTGATACTTGCCTGATCATGGTGGACAACCAAAGTGCAATACGTCTCTCTAAGAATCCGGTACACCATTCCCGTTCTAAACACATAGATGTCTGTCACCATTTCTTAGATGATCATGTTGCTAAAAAGGACATTATTTTAGTGTACGTTGAAACCCAGAAGCAAATCGCCGATATTTTCACGAAACCACTCAAGGAAGACTCCTTTGTGCGGTTACGTCGAGAATTGGGGATTATGGGTGAATCCGAGCTTTAGGATTCATATTTTTCAATAATCTTGCATGCTGTTAAATTTTCTCTATATATGCTCATGCTAGATTAATTGAGATTTTCTGGATTTTTGGTTGAATTTTCAGAATTTATGCTCGATTTATTCATGAACGTCAAATTTACGATTTTCGATGTTTAATGGGGTAGTATAATGATATATGAGAGTATTTCGATGTTTCGTCCAAGTGCGATTAGGAGAGAACTCAAAATTTCTAATTCTAAAATTTTTGGACTCTTTTAGTCGGTTCATGTTCATTGACCGACCGACTAGATTGCGTTCTAGTCGGTCAGTGAATGAACGCAGACCGACTAACTCAAGCCCTAATTTTGGCTTCAGTTACTGTTTGCACTTAGTCGGTTCAAGCTCATTGGCCGACCGACTAGATCGTCATCTAGTCGGTCAGCGCTTGAACTGTGACCGACTAATTGTGTCGGGGACTGTTGTGTCTTTTCGCATTCTAGTCGATTTAAACAGCCCCGCACCGATTAGAATGTCTTTTCACAATCTTCATCACTCTCAGCCTAAAACCCATGACCCCCCCCCCCCCCGAAACCCTTCGACTTCCTCCGTCGATTCCGTCGATTGCTGGCCGTTTTCGACCAAGCTCCGGCCGTCGATCTCTCCTATCTCCTCCCTAGGTATATCTCCTCCCTCTCTTTCAGCTCCTAGTGTTCCCATCTAGGTCTAAATTCGATTTAAGTTCGGCCTAGGGTTTGAGTTAGGGTTTCAGTTTTTTGATTTCGTGCGTTGATTGCGTTGTCTCGTCACGATTATGGCGAAGACACGAATACCCATCCGTCCATCTAGTCCGTCACCTATGACTATCGAGTCACCTCCTACGGACCCCCCTCAACCCAAACGAATTCCTCCCAAACGCCGAGCCAAAACGACCCAACCTTCGTCTTCTTCGCCTCCTCTTAAGAAGAAGAGGACGGTGACCGCTAAGCCTAGATCACAACCTAAGACTAGGAAAGAGCTCGTGTCTCCTGCCTCATTTCGTGCACCCACTCCTCCTGGTGCTTCGGATTCCGACACCGAGTACATTCCGGAGACCGAGCATACCGCTAGGGCTCCTACTCCTCCTAGGTCTAGCACTCGTCCGACTTCTAGTACTCGTCTGACTTCTAGCACCCGACCATCTAAGGGGAAGTCTCCCATGCCAGTGGGCGGTGTAAATATATCGTTGTGTCGTGATGACCCTGTGTGTCTCGCGGCTTACAACCGTATAGAGCGCTGTCCTCTGCTATTGGAGCACTTCGTTCAGTTCTCTGACTTTCCTCACCTAGCCGATCTTCTATCCTACAGCGGTCTCTTTGACTATCGTCGTCATGACCCCAAGGCAAACCCACACCCGTACCCCCGTCTAGTCAAGCTTTTCTACGCGAACCGTGTTCAGGGTCAGTATGACGAGACCCATTCCATTGAGACGACTGTCTTGGGGACACCGATTGTCCTCACGACAGAAATCTTAGGGGATTTGATTGGTGTCTCCTCGTCTGGCCTCCTTCCTGCCGATATCTCTGTCGATGACATTTCTGACCTTGACCAGACCATGCTCTCCGAGAAATTCCATGTGATCCCTCCTGCCATGATTGGCGTCCCATCCAAATCTTTCAAGCCCAATGCTTGGGTCTTGAATCTTATTCTGAAGTCGTGCCTCCTTCTGAAGTACGGCTCATCGAGCTTGCCATCCCAGCCATTTTTTAAGCTGATCTATGCTCTCTTCATGGGGAGCGAGATCAATTGGGCTAGGATTATTCTTGATAAGATGGATTCCTTCGAGTGTATTAGGAAATCCACAAAATCTGCTCACATTCCATACCCTTGCCTTCTGACACTCGTCTTCCGTCACTTCAAGGTCCCTCTCCCTCCTAACGACGAGCGTCCTTTTGGTCCTCCTCTGAATGCGACGTCCATCAAGAAGTCTCTTGTGGCGCTTCGTCACGTTTAGAAGACGACCCCTTCAGCTTCAGCTTCAGCTTCTGCCCCTCCTCATGCTCCTACTCTTGCTGAGTTTATCGTCTCTCTGAGACGTGTTGAGTCCCGAGTTTCTCGTTCTGAGGTGATGCTAGCTCGCATCTGCTCTCACTTGGGTATTGAGGTTCCTCCGTCTGTTTCTGACGATGAGGAGATGGATGAGGATGAGCTCCAAGAGCTCGTTGGATCTGCTGCTGCTGCTACTTCTGCTGGTGCCCCCGAGAGCACATCTGCTGCCACCATTCCTCCGGTGGATACGTCGTCTGGTGCTCCCGAGGCCACTCCCGTAGCGACTTTACCTTCTGTGGACACTCCTGCTGACCCAGTGACCACCACCCCTCCTGCAGAGCCTGCTGCTGCTGCTGACCCTGCCTCCACCTCCTGAGCTTGCTTGGAGGACTCTCCCTATGCACTTTGGATGATATATCTTGTAGTGAGAGTGTGGGTTAGGATAGTTTGGGTGGTTATGATGTTTTGATGTATTTTTGATGTATTTTGGATGTGTTATATGATGTATTTTGATGTATACATGTTTTGATGATACACTGGTGATGTATGCTAATTTTGATGTCCGGTGTGACATTTGTTGTATGATGTGCCCCGATCTGAGGATCGTTATTATGTATGTTGTCAGATGTATCCATTTTGTTATCTATATATACATCGTGTTGACTTTTACTTTAGTGTGCACATTATTATTTTTGTCTCTGATGTTGACTTCGTCGCTCGACAAATTTCTTGATTTAATAGAAATTATTTCAATGAAAACATAGAATTGTTTTCCATGCACTAAATTCATCGAGAATGTTGATATTGGAGAGTATATTCCATAACTCAATTCGTGAAATTAATTTGAGTTTTGATGATTTTATTTTCCGATTATCGACTTTGGTCTCGTTGGCACGCTTTGATTTACTTCGTATTTTCCTTTGGTGTCATTTGGACCGTGGTCGTATTCTATGACTCCCGTGTTTTTATTTGAAGCCATTGTTGTTGTCGTTGATCTCCTCCCACACTTTTTACTAATGCCAAAGGGGGAGAGAATTAATAATGACAATGTGCTAAATGATAATTTAAAGCAATTTTCCAAGAATCTAATTTGATATGTTAGATTCAGGGGGAGTTAAGATATAAAAATGGATTTAGATCCTAAATTTCGATAATTAGATTCACATTTTATACTTTCCTCGTCTGCTTGATGCTTATGATTATTATTTAATATGGAATTAACGTGTCATCAATGCAGGGGGAGTAAGTAAATTACATTTGAATCATTATTTTTGATTATTATTTATGTTGGTTTGTCATCACCAAAAAGGGGGAGAATGTTGAGTATTGATTTCCCGGATTTGGTTTTGATGATGAACAAACATAAATATCGTGAACTAACTCTTTGTGAGCGCAGTTATGGAGATCGTCGCCAAACTTCTATGAACATCAAAAGCGACGTCTCGAGACTTCTCAAAGCACGTGATCGTCTGCTTGAAGCTTCGTTGAAGCTCAAGGACCATTATTGAAGTCAAGAGATTCGAATCGAAGCATTTGAAGACGGTTCGTCAAGTTTTATTTATAGTCTTCTAGCTTCGTTTCGTAGAATGTTAAGCCTTGAGTAGGTCTTACGTTTTAATCTTCATAACGCTCATATCTTAGAGCTAGGATCTTATTAAAAGCCCATAGAAACTTTCCCGAAGCTTCGCGCTTCATTTCACGGCTTTTTGTGCATGTTAGTTGGTTCAAGAAGAAGAACCAACCGACTAGATGGCAATCTAGTCGGTCGGCAATGCTTCTTGAACCGACTAGAATGCCTTGACTAATTTCAGCTCATTCACTGTTTACAGTTAGTCGGTCCAAGAAGGTTCACCGACCGACTAGTTATGAAACTAGTCAGTTAGGAATCCTTCTTAGACCGACTAGTTGTATGTGCAGTTTTTCGCCTGAGCTACTGTTTATCATTAGTCGGTCTAAGAACGTTTGTCGACCGACTAGTTGAGAAACTAGTCGATTGGAATTTGTTCTCAGACCGACTAGTTCAACTTGATTTTAGCCTATACTATTTTGACTCTTAGTCGGTCAAAGAACACTCACCGACCGACTAGTTGTGAAACTAGTCGGTTGGCAAGTCTTCTTGGACCGACTAGTTCACTATCTTCTGAACTTTACTTTTTGGCTGTTCTTCAGTTAGTCGGTTCATGTTGAATCACCGACCGACTAGTTGATGAACTAGTCGGTCAGTGATCCTTCTTTGACCGACTAGTCTGCTTCAGAATAGAGCCGTTGGTGCATTAAATGCCACGAATTTTGCTCTCTCTTTCCTCTATCCTATATATACTTGGAGTGCTGCTTTCATAGCATTCAAGGCTGATATTTATTAAAGTTTAGAGATCAAAGAGAAGCAATTAATTCTCATTCAAAGCTCATTCATTTCATTCAAGAATCTCTCCCTCACTCTTATTTCAAAAGAGCGATTCATTGATTGTGAGCCTTCCAAGCCAAGAGCTTGATTCTAGGTCACCAACATCCTCCTAGGCTTCCATTGCTGGTCATCTACTTGGAGCTAGGGTTTGGTGCCATTCTTCTCCTCCAAAATCCTCCTTGCCCTAAATCGTAAGTTATACTCAAGGCATAGGATTTTGTTGGTAAGTTCTTATTTCATTTACATTGCTTTCGCAAGTGTTTTACTCTCGGTTGTGAGAGTTTGTTTGTGATACCGGTTTGTGGGAGTCACAATTTCATTTGTGTATGATTTGAACTTGTAGAGATTTTCTACAAGTATTTCATAGTGCAAATTTGAGTTAGAGGTTTCTAACTCAAGTAGCCGGAGGGGATCCGGGTGTTTTGGATGTAGGATCACCGGGAACAAGTCCGGGAGACTTGGGTGGATCTGAACCCATTATATCGTCTGTTTGCGATTGCATTTATTTGTTGTCTACATTTACATTTCCGCATTGTTGGTTGAAGTTTGCAAGATAATTAGGAATTATCTTCTTAATTATTTTAAAGTACTATTCACCCACTCTCTAGTACTTGTGCAGTAGCTACGTAGGGCATTACACTTGAGTCCATCAAATTTCGGGCACAACAGAACGTAATCTTGATCCTCTAAGGACCCTTTCTCTGAGATCTCTATTACAATCTAGTTCATTAGAAAGTCTTAGTGATACGTTTCTCCTAATCTTTAGTCGGCTCCATGATTAAAATCCGGATTTCTATCATTTTTCTAATCATTACACTTTTAAGCTAATGGCCATAGAATCCCATCGTAGCAGATTCACTAAGTTATTTCCCAGTCGTATTTACATTTTGAATATTTGATTCACTTCCTTACTTTCATTTCACGTGATTCCTTCATGTCGTTCATCATCAATCATTGAATCTTCCCCATTACCATCCTGATCCTTCGAAAAGTATTTTCAATATCATTTTTGAATTCCTCTCCTAGTTTAAATTCTTTGAAAACATTTCGCATGAGCTTCGACTTCCTACCCTTCAGTTGACATAAATTATTCTTTGACTTTCGAAAATTTTCATCGAATCTTTAAATTACTACCTTTTAATATTTTCTAACATACATATTTCATACTCATGTGAATATCTTATTTTCTTCATATAATGACTTTTTCGATAATCCAATATACCATTTCTTCTCTTACTATATATATACTACTCAAACTTATTTCAAACAACTCATTATGCCGACATCTAAATATTTTTCTATGCGAAAGAGAACTCCAACTTTTCAAGTATGTCCATTTTTATATTCTTCGTCTTTTCCTACTCCAAAGTTCTTAGCACAAATCTAATTCCAATTACAGGACAGTCACTTCATCTCTATACAAATTATTTTTCGCCTAATCCATACTTCGTATTTTAACTTATATCATCTACACACACTTTTCTCCTGTATTTTATAAGGATATTATTATATCTTTCTTTCCCTTATTTAAATATTCACAATTATATCTCTGTTTCACTTAACCAAGCTATCTCCTTATCCACGCCTCATTTGAACTGTTCATCCCGATCGTGTTTTGTTATGTTATTTGATTTTGGTTCCCTTGCGTTGCTCAGTCGTCCTACTAGTGGTTGATTTTGCTTATGTCAACCTTAGTATAGTTTGGTGGGCCCATTAGTATTTTTGTGATGTCGTCGTGGTGCATGTATATAGGTAGAGTGTGTGGACCCGTGTGTGAACGCCTGCATACCACTCATGTATGAGTGTGCTACCCTTAGTATATTAATGATTGCCACTTGTGTTATATATGCATACTCAGTGTTATTCATGATATACATGAAGTTGTATGAATGATAGTATTTATAAATATATGTGTGGATAGCTATGCCACTTTAGGTATGTCTGTGTATATTAGAATTAGTGTTGGAATATCTACTAGTGGCGTATGTAGTTTGAAGGTACTTGTAAATACTTAAATTAGTATACTAGTAAAGTCATGTGCATGTTAGGTGTAATGATAATAGGTGTACTTGTAGTTAAGTGTGCATGCCTATTATATGATCTATATGTTAGCACGTATGAGCGAGTGCTCGTACGTAGATATGTATGTTCATACTATATGAATATGTGTGATATACGTATAGTAATAGGGTTATAATTTTGTATAGTATTGCTTGCCTTTACGGGATGTTGTGTGTGTACGTGTATATCATGAGGTATGCACGATTATTGTATGTCGTAATTATGTATAGTTATATGTAGTAGTGTACTAATTATATGTAAATTACTATGGTGTGAATATATTACATGTATGTCTATGTTTTGTGTAGATTTGTGGTAAGCATATAAGAATATAGGTATGGTATGTATGCAATGAGTATGCGTGTAGTAATATGTATGTGACTATATGATATATGCATGTATGGGATAGTGTATTATGATTATATACGTTTACTGATATTTGTAATATTATTATAGTATATACAATGATTGCATTATGGGGTGTTACTTGACTAAATATAAAGTGTGATTGATATTATTGTGTATATGATAGCATGTGTTTTTACCTGTATAGTGTGATAAGTAATATGATTACGTTGGTATATGTATATATAAGAGTGGTGTGTTGGTATATGTATAAATATCGTGTTATGAATATAAGTATTCTGGTTCTGGTATGGGTCTTTGAGTCTCACTCATGCTTAAGTGGGTATACTCTAAGTATATTGTTATATTTGTCTATGGTTTGTATATAGTGCTATGAACATAGTAATGGATGATGTGTGTATAGTGATAGGTTTGGTTGTACATGGTTACGTTACGCACATGGATGTGGGTGGCTATACCATTATATAGATATATGTGTTGGTTTTGTAGTATAGTTCTTTACGAAGGTTTTACATGTTTAAATGTATATAGGCTAGCTAAACTAGGTGTGTAGAATGTACTAAGTATATAGTGGCATGAGTGTCATGTATGAATAGTATATTAGCGTATGTAGGCATGCACCATGCATAGGTAAGTATGTGCTTAGCTATAGGAGTTGCGACTATAGTATGTGTGTTGTGTCTTGAATATAGTTATAGGGTTGTATGTGATGTGTATATATGATGAAGTATCTACGTGTATTTGAATAACTATATTTTTGTGTGTTTATAGTAGGGGTTAATGTATATTAAATATAGCAAACATGATTTAATATTGTATGGTGTGATTACATGTGTTGATATGTTTGGTGTTGAATGTGCACTAGGAGACATAGGTAGTTATCTATACGTGAAGTACTACGATTGTATTTGCTAGTGTGAACTATTTTTATGTAGCTATCTGTACCATGGTTATGTGGTAAGTGAGTAATAGTTATATAAATGATGTATGTGACCATATGAATGATTGAAGTACGTGTATGAATTTGATTATCTATGATAGGTATAAGTATAGAATGTGCATATATATATATATATATACATGTTTGTAGTATTAATGTTTGACTATCTAGTGCATATATAAGCACGTGTAGTAACTATACATGGTTTGAATTATAGTGTGATATGATTGGGATAGTTACTAGAATGGCTAGATATTTTTAGTAAGAAATTCCGATGACGGACTTTGCTCTAAGGTGGGTAGGATGTCACGGTCGCTTTTCGATCGTGTGTTTTCGTGCACGTACTTTCTTTTCCGTACGCGTATTTTTCGTTGCCTCCTCTTGTATCCCAAATGCACGATGTTATATATCGTTGTGACCCTTGGAAAGAGTAGTTATTTGTAGAATTTTTTATGAACGTCATTTCAGGGGTCGTTCTCCCACAAATCAGCTTGATTGAAGGGGTGTCGTAACTTTAGACTTCGACGTTTGACCTCTTTATTTTTAGTTCCATTTTTTGTTGACCTAGCGCACAACCGATCATCGTAGTCTCGACCCTATCGTCGACACGGTCGTCCCGATATTTTTCTCATATATATCGGACACCGTTAGACTGACCTATCGACCTAATCACTTTCGATGTATACTTAGCCCTAATTAATTTGAATTCAAAATCTTAATCAAATCTATAGGTTATGATACATATCACATGATATTTCCATAGCTATATGTCACACTAGTTGCACCCTCTCCCCCTCTCACACACTCTCTCCAATCAACACTAAATCTACCCCATTCCTACCCCCATATAGCAACTTCTCTTTGTTTTAACAGAACCTAGCCCTAGGTTATCTTCGCATGCAGCCTCCATCACCCCAAAGCTCATGCAACATCATCCTCCTTGCGCCGTCGGCACCCCTAGCTCCGTGCATCCTCCTCCACGGCAACCTCCACGAACACCTACTCATCCTCCTCTAAACCGTGCAACAACCCATTGCTTCACCCCCTTTAAAACTGCCATTGCTCATCCCTATATAAACTCATGGCAGCCCTATATAAAACCCACGGCCTGTCACTTTTAACCATGTAATGCCCCGCTCCCCAGGATACCCGGGAAGTACAAATCCGTCCCAGGTTATCTCAGAGCAGCGAGCATTACGAAGGGAGAAAATAAAAACTGCAAAGAAAACGGCAGGCCACTACGCACTGCTGGGGTAGTACATGTAGTGTTTCCACATACAAAGCATCCAAACACGAATTGGAGATAACAAATAAAACGGGAACATCCAAGAGATAACCAATACCCAACATCCTTAATAACCCACTAATGAATAGTTTACATGACCAACATCTTATACATGCTCATCACAACCGATAAAATCACAAAAGAAACCCCAAAAGTACATGTCTCTCTCCTCTCTCCTCACCACCCAAACCTACACTCGAAACCTCGTCCATAACTCCAACCTCCACCTCTGCCACCAACTCCAACACCTAAAAAGACAACGGGGCACGTCAAAGCGTGTCCAAGTAGGAAACCCAACTCGTGCAGGTAAATATTAATTTAGGGGAAGTTGTTTTTTTATCACAAAGAGAGGAACCATGAGTACAACATGCCAATAGAAGAAAGGAACAACAAATACAACAGGTAATGTGTATAACAAGGGTATTCTACAAAGAAGCTACAAGTAACGAACACACAAATAAGCAACATTTACCACTGCCACAAAAGTAATGAGGGTTATCAATTAAATCGTTGGTTAGCGTTTTAAAACCTAGGTAGTGGGTAGGACCCTTTTAGGACTGGACCTCTCCCCCCAGTTGGGGTGGGACTGGAACTCCCCCAGACATGCTATGGACTGAGCCAAGCGTGCAATGCTGTTAACAAAGGAGCCCTTTCCACAATCCTCCTTATATCCGCCACTCCCCACCTCATGGGCTACATCAGGAGTGCAAACCACAACCGGTCCATCCCTCATGTCCACCTACTACTTTGGTTTCCCCAACCCCGTGTCACCCTCCTTTAGGAGGACTGAAGCATTCCTCACCTACACTTTTCATAAAACATAACACTTTCCATTAACATAATCCGTTCTTCAACACTTAAACACGTCTTCATTAGGGGAAATTGCAACATAACCGATAGTCCATGAAACACCATCACTGTTAAAATGCAATCTTGCAAAACACCAATAAAATGCAAGCTTGTATAATGCCAATTTTGTAAACTACTTGGCAATGCCCACTTCGAATCGCAAGATTAAGCAATTCTATGCTAATGACATTTAATAGAAGAATGCAACATTTATAACTTTTCTACATATAACAATGCATCATTAAAAGTGTAACATTTATAAAAATGCAACATATAATACATAAATGCAGCACTCTACATTAAAAAGATATCAATTAACCATTCTACATTAAAAATTGCAACATTTATAACACTTAGTTTATGTCTACATTAAAAATTAACAACATTTATGAAGTCTAACATGATTCTATGTTAACTAGCTATAATAGAAATAGGAGGCCTAGTGAAAACTTCAAGGATCCTTATTAAATTTAGAAGCTTAATGAAAGTGCTAACTTGAGTGAAGCTTTAATGAAGGTTCTTAATGAGAGTGCTTAGAAGCTTTAATGAAAGTCATAAGTAAGCAAGAAAAATGGAGGCATTAATTAAGGACCTAACATAAACATGCAATTTTTATAAGCTTACACAAAATTACCTCCACAAAATACTAACTTGATTAATTCTACTCATGCAACCTTATTAAAGATAATTAAGGTCCCATTTCAAATTGCTACAAACCATATTCCATGAACCTCATACCATTTAATGATGACCATACAACAAGTAAGCTAAACCACAACAATTTTAATAATGAGCATGCAACTTATACAATAACAAATCATCTTAAGCAAACTTGCTAATTTTCCCAATATGCATTATTTATAAAAGCTAGTGGTGTATATTTGGTTGCATGTAAACATGAGTAAAAATGATAACTTTAATTAAGAGAATTATGAAAGATGTCATCTTTTGCATAAATGAGACATATAGCTTAAGAAAGTGACTTGCTTTCACTTTAATCTCAACTAAAAATACCATCTATCCAACCATTTTAGTTAGGAGGAACTAAAAGATCCCACCTTTGGCACAAATATGGCATGGCATTTAATAAAAATGCTAACTTTAAATTAACTCTTAATTAAAAATTGCAACTTTATGAATAATTGAAGCACACTACTTAATCATAACCCTAAATCAATACTTACAGCACAAGATTGGGATTCCTACCTATTGTAGCTTGATTTTACACCACCAAAACTTCCTCTTAAGCTCAATTTATTCCTCCTTCAATTAAGGCATTCTTCATTGCTCATCCTTTCATCTTCTTCTCTTTCCTTTAAAAGCTTCTCCTTAATTCTCTCCCTTCATCACTCCTCATTCCTTCTCTTTTTTCCTCTCTTTTTTTGGTATGGAGAAAATTTCGGCCCCCATGAAGAAAAGAAGAGAGAAAAAGGAAAATGAAAAGAAAAGGAAAAGGAAAGAAATAGAAGCATGTAGAAGAATAGGAGATAATTAAAGGGGGAGATATTTTCTTCTTAAAGTCCCTTTTATTACAAGTTTGCCATTCCTCTTTAAAGAAAATATCTCTCTTCTAAAATTATCTATACACATGGCATATCTATTTACACACCCACATGCTTAATTACAAGTTTGCACTTCTACTATACACACACCCCCACTAATTACAATAATGCCATTCTCCAAATTCAATAATAATAATAATAATACTTAGCACCAATGAATCTCATGAAACAATCAAAATAATAATCTCTTAAAATAATCTTCACAAAATAATTATCTTAAACTAATCCATATTAAAATAATATTAAAGTACGTTTTTACTATACACACCCACCAACTCAAATCTCACTACCCATTCATAAATCCAACGATGCCAATCTTTTTACTACCTCATAGACATCTATATGCATCCAATAGGTCATCCAACACACCAGTATCATATACACTACACAATTACTATATGCATCACACCATTCCTATACACACTACGGAGGCACACATGCACAGTCTGTACCCGTTCAAGCATACGTATACTACATACATCGATCAAATAGACACACCCTAGCGTACATGGCACTAGGGCCATTACAAACCACCAGCCAGCCACGCTCACCTGCCGGCAGCCACACCCCAACACCGCCAACCCCTTGGCCGCAACCCCTTAGCCGGAACCCTTTTAACAACCCCTTGCCCATTTAAAACTGCCCTTCCTACCCTAGATCCGAATGACAGCCTCTCCCCAGGCCGCATCAATCATCAGCAACCTGGCGCCCCTGTCACGCGCCCTGGCCACGCGCCCCCTGTCAACCCCCGGATCCGCGCACAACAGCAGCAGGCTGCAACTCTCCTTGCTCGCTGCCTTTTGCACGTCGTGCTACCGTTGTCTTTAGTTGTTGCCGTCTTTATTGTTGATCACCATACCTCGCTCGCTACCGGATCCAACCCCCTGGCGTCGCTACCCGACGTCAGTGTAGCTCTCGCGTCGTATTAAGGTATAATCCCGATCCGTAGGAAACCCAAACACCCGCCTATTTAACAAGATAAAAACCGTAATTTCCTTATTTTGATCAAATAACTAATTGAAGATTAATAATATGGGACTGTAGGTTGGTGATGTTTATTGAGCACATAGGAGATTCTGGACCATTGAACTGTGGATTACGGACGTTGTTACAGGCAAGTGAAACCTGCTCAATTGATTATTAGGCCATGTTTAGGCCATTCTGTGATTTTTGTGTAAAAGAGGTTAGACGATGAAATGATAGTCGCCTAGATACCATGCTTGATCTAGCTTGACAACGAAGCTAGATCTGACACCCTTGCCATGATATGATTCATGCATTTCACATGTCACGTTTATTTTGATATAATTGTATGCAATTCAATATCTGCTCTTATACTATTGTATTACATATCACATGTCATATCATGCATTGAATGTCTTGTAATGAATGTGTAGCACACGCTACTATTGAAATGTAAGCTGCGGCGAGTAGGATTCTGACTCCTACATCATGAATGAGGCTAGGTGCACCCCTATGCCAAATAAAGAACAATTCCTGGCTCGTGTTCCAGAAGCATGAAATGTATAAACACTTCCTAGCTCGTGATCCAGATGATGGGCGATAGTCCATACACACATGGAGGGGTAGGGTTAAGCGATCACTCAGCGTAGAAGTGTGCCCGTACAGTAACTTCAGCTGAAAGGCGTAAACCCTGTGCAAATCGTGAATGCATATTTTTCGTGAAAACGTGAAATCGTGAATATTGTTTAGTAGCTTTTTGCTACGACGTGTCATGCAAATGTTAAATATCATGTTCATGTTTAAACTGCCACATTCATTAAAATATCATGCAATGTCGTCATCATTTTAAATTGCTAAGTTGCATTCATCTTATAACTGCTATACTTTCCATTTCCTTGCACAAAAGTCTCTTTCTTTTACCTTTTGGAGACTTTTGTTGACATGCGCCCTTTTCTCTTTGGGTGTCACATGTTAGGTTTTGGGCCTGAGTTAGTTGCTGACGTCGAGCTTGAGGCTTTTGCTGACGTTCAGTTCGAGGACATCGGAGTCATGTCCTAGTCTCAGCTGGAGGTTTCTCTTAGTTGATGTTTGTTTCCTAGTAGCTGCTGTTAGGTTGTTCGGTGCGTAGCACCTTATTTATGTTTTAGTTTCAGCCATGCTTGGGGCCTTTAATTTCAGACTCTTGTACTTTATTTTTATGACTTTATCTCTGAATATTTTGAATAAGATTGGATGTTGTTGAATGTTGGTTAATTTTACCTGCTTTCAATTATTATTGTTGTTGTTTCATTGCAATGCAAGCATCTGTGAATGGATGAACACACAGACGCTTATCAGACTACAGCTTCACAGCTTCAGTCTGAGCGGACCTCTTCGCGTCTCGTCTTCCATACTTGGGAAGCGGGGCGCGACATTGTAACTTAAATTTTAAATACCTAATACATGATTATGATAGCATGTTGAAACCTATAAATACTTATAGTTGATAAGGACTCTACTAAAAGTTATTAACTAATCCTAATAATTTCGAATTTTAGGATTCAACTAGTTGATAGGATTAACTAGTGTTAATGAATCCATTTTAATCGATGTCAACACATATAAATAATTCAAATCCTTAAAGGATCATGGTCCGGTCTAGTGTTTTTTGACTAGTGTTGTGGATCACCCTAGCTCGACTGGGAATAGTGATCCTGGGCTAGTAAATCCCTGGTCGTGTTCCACTGAACCAAGGATGTGAATTATTATTGTATGAAACCATCGATTACATCTAGTCTAATACGTTTAAAATCTTCTTCAAGATTAATCGTAGCACTCCTTGTTTTTGGATTAGGAGACTAAAAGACACCTGTCATGATTGTTGAGTCTCCTCAAGTTGTGACATGGTCTCTTTTAGAAACCGACCCCATCATACATAAGATGTAGTCTGGCCTTAACCCAAGCCGCCACGTCGGGTCTCCTCGAGTTTCGGTGTAAGTTAAGATTAGACAAGAAAACAAAGGTTCGACTAGACTGGTCATTATGATTTGTTGAGTCTCCTCAAGATCATAAGCGATTAGGGGCAAAAACTTATAGGGAGTCGCATATGATGTGATCGATGAAGAGTTCATCTTCCAATTACAGAGCTGATCAATTTGTTGAGTCCCCTTAAGGTTATAAAGCTCAGGGTGGTTGGATCCCTCTCTCACCAATTTTAATAATTAATGAATTTGTTCATTATTAGGGCTTATACAAATCTTTAAATTAGTGGGAGAACATAGTTTAATAAAAACCTTTTAAACTATTTAGAACATATGCTAATTCAAAATTCTATCTAATACAATATGGAGTCAGGACTTAAGTTTATCATCGAGAAGAACGTGTTGAATGGAACCAATTACAAGGACTGGTTGAGAAACGTTAAATTGGTTCTCTCGTTAGCTGGAATCCGTTATGTATTAACGGAAATTGCTTCTAACAAACCTGACGATCAAACCACCGAAGAACAGATTGAGTCCTACAAGTTATGGCAAATGGATGCAGAGAAGGCAAGGTGCCTTACTCTGGCCTCGATGAACAATGACCTACAGAGAAAGCATGAACATATGAATATTCAGAGCATGCTTATCAATACAGAGCAGTTGTATGGTAAGCAGCATCTGGCTGCTAAATTCGAGGCCACCTGCAACCTTTGGAGAACCAAGATGACGAACGGCCCCGTTCAGGAACACGTAATCAAAATGATCGGTTACGTAGATGATGCAGGTGAGTTAGGATTTGTCCTTGATCATGAGATGAGCACTGACATTATCCTAAAATCTTTGACCCCCTGCTTTTGGCCCGTTCATTACAAACTTCATAATGAACAACACTGAGGTTGAACTCCCTATCCTCCTAAAAATGCTTTAGTAGTTCGAGGAGAGAATCCAGAAAGAACCACCCGTATTGGTTGTCGACCCTGCTTCTTCTCATAAGACCAAATGAAATGGTAAGAAGAGGCAGATCCCTCAACTTGCCAAGGGCAAGAAAAGGAAGAAGAAGAAAGGGGCGTCGTCTGAGTCTGAGTGTTTCCATTGCCATAAGTCGGGACACTGGAAGAGGAATTGCAAGGCTTTCCTTACAGAGAAAAGGGGGCATGGTGATGCATCAACTTCAGGTACGAATCTTGTTACAGAGTATATTAACTTTCCATAAAGCTTAATACGTGGTATGATATACCAGTAAGTTTACTAAACATCTGTATATTGTCTACATGTGCTTAAAAGCAGTGGAGGGGTGAAATTCCTGGTGAAGTCGGCAAACAGAGTAATCGCTGCTGCTGGGGCCGTCTAGGACTTCAAAAATATCAAGGGTGATGTCTTAATTTTATTTTGAATAAATGAGGCATTATGAACTTGAAAAATGATTGAAATGAATGTCATTTTGAGATGGAAAATGTTGTGAACAATTTTCTTATGAATAAAGTCATTGTTTTGATGTTGGAATATCTTGATATGTATACTTTGATGGCTTTTCTGAGTTATTATGTATGTTTCTGAGTTGATGCGATTGACTGGAGCAGTCAGTATTTTTTAACCAAGTCTACAATAACGAGTAAAGTTCTAGGTGCATATATATTAGATGTGATCTTTATTACGCACACATGAAATAAGTTCTTGTTTTGGCTGCATGTGAAACTTCAAGTTAGAAGATTAATGTAGATATAAGAATTGACTGTGTGGATTGTTTTGACTGAGTAAGTTATCATCAAGGCTCATATAAACGGATTTTGATGTAACATATTCGTCATACAACCAAACACAAACCCATTCCATTTTAACTCATTCAACACAAATGTGCTGGTTATACTTAATAGTCAGACGTTCTAAATGAGATTTAGAAAGTCAAGTTGAAGTAGTATGACCAGATAGTTCTCAAAGTCAGTAGGAGCTATCGTGTTGCTTAGTCCATTTTGGGCTAATTAAAGTTCCAAGTTATAGAACATCTATATATGACATACAATCAAAAAGGTTTTGTTTATGTCAGAGATATAGAATTTTTGGTGTCATTAATGTGTTGGACAGAAATGACACAAAAATATTGGAATATGTTATGCTATGACTGACTAATATAAAATGATGAATCTTTTACATAATAGTATATGCAAATCGTTAGCTATGCAGAAGATGAAAAGTTGTTGGATGAGATCCAAAGACGTTTTCGTAAAATCACCCCTATGTGATTTAGTGTGCATAGTTTAAAGGGCTCCATAATATTGCATAATAGATACGTTTTAGTAGATCCATTTTAGGCTCTGACATATGAACAATCTTAGAGACTAATATGTTATAGCAGTATGAGATATCGAGATAAATAGCCTGAGTGCAGGTGAGAGATGTAGGAAGATATGTGCCCTCAAGACAATTTATCGAGATTACATCTTGTTCGATTTTAAATGGTACGAATTATCCTAGTATGAATAAAATGGTTTTAAATATTTGGATAATTTCCTTAGACTTAAAAGTAAGGTCATACACCTATCTAGATGGAGATCTCAATTGTGGGAAGTGAATGACCCATAGAAACTTAAGTCTTAAAGCGTTCATGGTCATAAATGTGTTGAGAATAGGATATCGGCACATCGGACAGACCATTGTGTCTTTGTCTTAACCTGAATGCTGATGATGATCTCATATTCATTCGACCTGGCGAAGTCGGAGACAAGACACGCGTGCTCAGTGGAGAATGAGTTCACTGAATGACCCAATAAAGAGTTTCAAATGGTTAACATTAACTAAATTATCATTGATAACTCTCTAGTGATGAAAGACAAGTTGGTCCTTAAAACTTGAGGTCATTGTACGAACCTGTGCGTAAATGGTGTCACTTAGATCTGTGATCTAGCCTTGAGTCTTCACTCGTTGAAAGGTCTTAGATTGGGTGACATTTGAAGTGTACGAGGAACGTAGTGATCGAGAAAGGATTCGTCTCTTCCGTTCATGGGAAGTTAGTATCACAGGCTTAGATGGTTCTTGGTGCTAAACCTCGACCATGGTAGTTGTAGGAAGTACAACATGTATATACCAAAGACCGGAGCATACTGACGCGTGCTAGCTAGTGGGGTTAACAGTTTACTATACCCTAGGCTATGCAATGATATAGTTTTGACGAAGGGACTAAAACTGCAGTATTCATCACGGTCACAGTCAGAGTGATCCCGACGAAACTTTTGTCAATGGGTCAATCACGTAATTATAATGCCGAAATAGGGACGACATCTGCTATTCGTGGTCACTGTCGTCTAGGGATTTCGAGCCCCAACCTGTAGTATGGTCAGGCTGTAGGGTCTCACACTGAGTATGGTTTGCGTCTTAGTAATAGGAAGTATGTAGGAAGAGTGCACTCGGGTGCACGAGAATAATTTAGTCACAAAGAGGTTGTGACATTAAGTCTTTATTAAATGGATATTAATAGTGTCGCAAAATTTTTGCGATATAAGCCGTAGAAAGAATGCTATGTGAGATTATTGCATTTGATGCAAAAGGGTATAAAATAAATCATAAAATGTTTACGGGATTGAATAATAAAAGCTTAGAAAAGGTTACATAGGTTTTTGGGATAGTCCTATTTGAAACCTAATTTCAAACGGATTTGAAATGGGTACAAACGGAGCTCAAATGCTCAAGATATGGCTCAAAAGGCCAGAACTGGGCTTTGCCCAGTTACGGCCTAGCCCGACCCAGCTGGGTTGGGCTTGACCACCCAACCTGCATGGGCAGGTCAGGCCTGCCCGCCTGCAGGCTGGCGGGGTTGGTCCTGCTCACGCGAGTGCCCCGCCCACCCGACCAGGTGGGCGGGTCTGGGCGCGCCAGAACGGGCACCTGACCTGCCCAGGCTGGCAGGCTACCCTGTTAGGCGTGACCAGACCTGCGGATGGGACTCGTGGGTGGGCTCATTCTGCAGAAACCCTAATTCCCCAATGGCAACTGTATTTTCAGTCAGTTTCTGGTTTTTACCCGACTTTGAGCTATCGTTTGAGGGGTCAAACATGTCAGGTTGGAGCGTCGTTTGTTTCTATGCGTTCACCATTTATAACTCTTCGATTTGGTAGGTTGTATCACTTGCGAAGCTCAACGATGAGGGAGAGAAAATTAGTTGAAGTTTAGCCTTAGTGTAAGGCAAAACTAACTTAATTTTCTCCCCTAATTTTAATTAGTCCCATATTGCTCGTGAGACAAGCAAGGGGTCCGGCTTCCTATATAAATATGGGCTGACTCCCCTGGAAAATCTGTCCCAAGTCTCCGATTAGAGTGGCTCTAAAAAGTTTTGAGCATGCTCGAGCCGATACTTAAATTATTCTCTCCTCCTTAATCTTCGGTTCCTTCGTTCGCGTCCTAGCAAAACGAGGAGAAGGTTTGGATTAGATCCATAGTCTTTGACGTGGATCATACTCAAGTGAAAATTTCTTTGGCAAATGATTGACTCGGAGGCATGTTGTTGGTTCGCATCGAGAGGTCCAGTCTTAGAGGCGCGGAGCCGGCTCGCTGCGGGAGAATAAAGAAGGTTACTAAAAACGACGCTTCGTGTTTTGCAGAAGCGAAGTTCTGGGTATGTTTTCTGTTTTTCCTTTGTTTTCATATATTATTGCAGTAGTTTAGATCTATCTTTGGGGTTGGTCAGACCCACCCCAAGATAGTAGATTTCCTGGCTAGGGTTAATGATATCCTTAGGGATCATTAAATAGTTTAATGATTTATTCCGCTGTCTGTTTTTTCTGCTTCTATTGTCCGTCCGACGTAGGACGGGCATAGATTTATGCCTTAAGGGTCCCTAAGAAACCCTTCATCGTGGTGTTCTTCAAAGGTGTGTCTTGAATCAGGGAATGAAGGAATTGCAAAAGGTGAACCCTGTACCAAGAGAAGCAGAGTTAGTACAAGAAGTAGTAACCTTGAGATTAAGGGCCATAATCTCTTCACAAGAAATAACTGCATCGTCATCAGGGGCCATGCACTCTTTATTATTGAGGACTTTAGATTTGATATGAAAGTTGGCATTGCAACCTTCAAGGTCTTAGGATGGGCCACTTTGGTTGAATTTGAAGCATGTGTCCCCGATGAGGACGCCATACAATCAGACAAAGATGCATTCAAAAAAGTGCTATCAGAACATGAACAACTAGAGGGATGAATACCTTGAAAATCTAGAGGGTGTAGCCATGATGCAAATAGAAGGAGACTACCTAATAACAATGACTCTATGGTTGGAAGAGAAAGATCCCCAAATCAATAGACCTAAAGCCATACTCATCATAAGAAAAACCTTGCTAATGACTCTTTGTCAAAAAGGAGGACTTCGTTCTATGAGGCTCAAAGGGGACAAAGAGTAATCAAGACAAGCCTATTGCTTTGTTAGCTGATCTAACCAATTTTTGGTCGACTCCCCTCCATAGTTAGAAACAACCTTTGGATCCAAAAGAGAAACATTGTCCCGAGAGATAGGAAATGATAATTTCATAACCAAGGATTCTGATAAAGAGGAAACTAAAGCCCCATCAAAATGATGATAAGAAGCAACATAAGAGAAAGACAACGACGATGCGGACAAATTGGCCCCTAAACTACCAAAAACTGTAGGAATATAGAAGAAAATATTTTAAAAATTCCCATAGTGGGATACGAGAAGTAACAAGCTGTAAGAGTGATTATGGGACCTAACAAAAGAAACCAACCTTGAGGAGGACAGAAGCAAGATCTGCAAGAACTGAGAGAAAGATGTAACATTGGAGGTGATGGATATGTGTATATATAGTTTACTTTCGAAGGTGGTGAAACAAAGAGTGGTAAAAAGAAATATTCACATCAAATGCAGACCATTGTGACATCAAACAATTACTTTAATCACTTTAGAGTACAATATGTCATCTCAATAAAATCTAAGCTTAAAACCAATGCATCGGATGGCTTCTAGACACATGGCCAACAAACCATGTTATATGTATGGCTTATGTGTTATCATAAAAAGGTTATATAGACATCATGATCAATTATTTATTGACATATATATGCTAATGTGCTAATGAGGCAAATACCACTAAGTTTTAGAAATCATTTATTCCAAACCAACTGCTACATGTTAGTCGGATTACGAAGCAAGAACATTGACGAGGGAAGCCATCATTAGGCCCATAGCTCGGAATGCTGAACGAAGTAGGCCCATCTTGGAGGCATCGCTGCCTTTTGCTTTAGTGCTTAACTTTAGATACACCACAGTCCAAAGAAATAAACATATGCTTAAAGAAAATGAGTACAATATCATTCAGAGGGGAACTAACTATCAGTGTGGCTTGTTACAACATTTCTCAGGTGAAATCTATACATTTTCGACAGATTTCATGTAGAGAAAAATGCTGATGTAAACCGCAACATTAGTTCACCTCATCCATTTTCGCTTTCTCAATTTCAACCAATCAAACAAAGTTAGTTTGAAATTCAACTAGGCAAATTGCTAAAGAAATAAAACAATGAAAAATGGTACATATCAGAATTTTCCAGCCTCGTTTTCACCAAATAAAAAAGTCTTTAGAAAAATTCCAATTATAGTAAGTGGTCCCTAGCTAGGGAAAAACATCCTAATAAGGGAAAAGTACATCATGACATGCTACATCACACATCCTTATTGTTTTTCTTGCTATGAACATGATATGAATCACAATTTTGTGACACCATTGCCCCTTTTGTTATCCTACCCTTCATTGTCTAGTACTGCTTAGTGCGAATAAAACAAGGTTCGTATTAATTAAACTAGTTTTCAAGCAAAATTAAAGAGTAAAAATAAGAGATTTTAGATATAAGTCCTCTTATTTATGACTATTGTAATAGAGTTCTCAAATTATGCTATATGCTATTTAGTGTTCCAAATTTATTAGGTTACTTGAAAAGAATCATCCTAGCTAATTTTTATTTAAAATTAAGGCATCCTCTATTAAAAATTTACAGAATATGCCACATTTTTAACCCTCTCCTACTCCTCATCCTCTCCCAAGCTGTAGCCCCTCCCTTCTCATCCTCCTCCTACCCAAACTACAATATCTCTTCTCCCCTAAACGACAACCATCTTCCCCTTTCCTCGTCATCATCACCCTCCCCCAAACCACTGCCCATCCACCCCACCCCACCCCCCCATCCACAAACCGCAATCCCCCTCCACAACACATCCTCCACTACACTCCTCCCCAAATAGCAATTACTCCTCCCTCCACATTTGTTTAAACCACCTTTCCTCTCATCCTCTCTTTCCCCAAATCGATCTGTCACACTCTGCATACCGGGTCGTAGCCATTTTTAGCATGTAAGGCAGGCCCTGCTGGTTACCAGTAAAAATAATATAGGCCATGATGCAAAGATGTACCAAAATACTTTTACAGGAATTCTTATTAATGAATATATGGAAATACAAGTCTGATCCAGACAAGTATACTGTCAAAATACACAAAAGGTAAAACAGAAATACTCTCAACCTCACAAATCAAAAATCAGTGGTCTCTATAGCAAACGCAGACTCTTCGAACTCAGAGGCCACTTCATCTACTTGAGTGACACGAGCCACCAGGATAAGACGTAAATTATAGTAATTCTAGAATTGAGTTTAAAGCAGTGTACATGCATGAAAATAAAGCAAGTATTGGAAAATAAATAGTAACGACATTCATGCAAATGCAATAACAGTATTAAGACAGTCATGCAGCAGTTACATGAAATAAGAGATAAAGACATGCATGCAAGGCGGTAATAATAATACGACATGCATGCAACAATACATGCATGCAAGGGTGGAAAGAATAATGAGACATGCATGTAACAGTAACAGTAATAAGACGGGCATACAAGGGTGGTAACAGTATTAAGACATGCGTGCAAGATAGTAGCAGTAATACGACAGGTATGCAACAGTAATAGTAATAAGACAAGCATGCAGTAGTAACAGTAGGCATGCATCAGCTACAAGAAACAACAGTTACAAGCATGTAAAAGACAGAAAGACATTCACAATAATGGTAATAGGCATGGTCAATAATGACCGATAACAAGCATTGGAACAAGCATGGTTGATAACGACCGGTAACATGCATTCACATCGGTAAGTAAGACAAGCATGCAAAAGATAGTTTACAGTTGTGCTAACAATAGTTACACTAAAACATAGATTATGACTCATAATGGAGAATACAGTAAGCAACCAAGAGTCCATCTTTTACCGAGGGCGTTCACCCAAGTGCGTCCAAACATGATACAGGAGACAAAACAGGTCACCGTAGTCCAAACAAGACATGAAAGACCAAACAGGACACTGTAGTCCTAACAGGACATGGTAGTCCTAACAGGACGTAGTAGATGGCTCCAATCGCTCACACACACTCTCTCTGCCTAATATGAGTTACCCTAAAACCCAATGATTATAAAGTGTGTTGTTTTAAGTTTATAATTCCAACGAGATACTCCAACAAGATATTCTAATAGTGTATTCCAATATGATATTCCGACATCATTTTGTCACCATAGCACAACCACTTCCAACATCATGAGATAGCATGCAACATGTGGTATAACAATTGAAACATGAAACATGTAGCATGCATCAGGATGTATCAGTTTAAACATGAACATGTGAAATATGGATAACATGTAGCAAGCGAAATAACATGCTAAGTATATGACAAGTGATAAAATAATCTTAGCATGCATTCACGTAATTCCATAGCAATTTAACGATGCGAGGATTTAAAATAGTAAATTATAAATATAATATGATAGGGCAAAGCCTATGTTCATGCCAACACCAACATCAACCATCACACCAAGCTAACGCCATCGCCCACGACCAACAATAAGCCAAACATCTAAAACTAATACTAGTGTCCAACACCAAGTCAACCAAACACTAAACCAAGCCACATGACCCATGGCTCCATCATTTACGTCAACACCATCAATACCAAGCTACACCAAGACCAACTCCAAGTCAAACACAGCACTAGCACCACCAAGCCAACCACTAAGCTATACCCAATCCAAACACTACTAAGTCAACCACCAGACCACATCAAGCAACCATGCCAAGCAATATCGTTATCACCGTCAACCTACATTATGGCAGATACCAAGCCAAACCCAACCAACACCACCATTTCACATCAAGCAACCATGCCAACACTCTCGATAGAACACCAAGCTACAACAACACCCAACGGTCACACCAAGCCACTAACAACAACCCACGATCATAACAACATCAACGGGCAAAGCACACAACCAACACTCTCGTCAACACAATGCAAGAAACCAACATTCCTGGCGACACCAAGACCCAATGCACAACACCATCACACATCCTAACAAGCCAACCACCAAGCTACCACAATTACACCACCAGGACCATCCACCAAGCTACCACACTAACACCACCAAGCTACAACTCCAAGACCATTATGACAACAAGCAACATCACCAACTATACACCATCATGCATATTAACAACACCAATATCACCAACAATCAATCCAAATAAAAAGCATCAACAATATTAGTGTCATGAGTTTAGCAAGATTATAAGATTAAAACACTAGGTTACGTATCAGGCCAATATCACAAAGACCAGCAAGTCATCAACAAGTATGGCCATAACATGTTTAAGTTTAGCGAGCTTAAAATACTATTTAGAATCCACAATCCTAGAGTTAAAGTGATTTACCAAACTCTGGGGAGTTGTCGGGATTGTTGGAGGAAAGCGACCGTGCTTGTCATTGGGCTGGGAAACTGTCGGGCATTGCTGTGTATTTCAAATAGTTGAACCTGGATGCATGCTGCATTAGGCTCGGGCGTTGCAGGGACTTGGCACTCAGGTGTGCTTGGTGATGGGCATAGAAATTATTGGGTGGAGCATGGATGTGGGGTCATGCAGCACTCAGTTGAAGGGTAAGCTTTGCTTGGGCATTGCAGGGGTTCAGGGGTTATGTAGGGGTCATGGTAGAAGGGGAATGCATGGAGGTTGGTTGAGGGGAAGACGTCAAGGTAGGGGGTATATGGTTGGGTGGAGGTTGTGGGGGCTATGACTTGTGGCTAGGGAAGGGGGGTTGTGGAGCATCGGGTGCGCTCGGGAAGAAGAGGGGGAAGTCTCGGGGTGCTGCGGGGTCGGCTGAGCTTGCAGCCGGACCAAAAGGGCCGGGCGCTCTTGGTCAGAGGCAGAGGTTGGGGCTTGTGAATGTGGAGATGGGGTAGGTTGTGTTGCTTGGTGGAGAGCTCGGGTGGCTGTGGGTTAAGCAGTCAAGGCTGTAGGGAATAGTGGTGCTCAGCTTGCGACAGAGCTCGGGACTGGGTTGCTCGGCGTCGGAGCTTGGTTGTGGGTGTGTGGAGATGGGCTCACGGTGGTGGAGAGGGCAAAGGATCACGGTGGAGCTCAGATTGTTGTCGCTGCTGTGGTGACGTTGGGGGAGGTCGAGGTTGGTCGACGGTGTCTCGGTTCTTGGGTGGCAGAGCATGGATCTTAGCACACTAGAAGAGTGGGTTGCAATGGAGAGGGGATTCAGTGGCGGTGGAAGCTCAGTGGAGCTCGAGGGCTGCGAGGCGGTTCACGACGTAGGAGGCATGGGCATGGGGAATGCTTGGGTGGGGGCCTGCTCGCACGGGGACAATGTGGTGTTGCACGGGGCGGCGACGTCGGTTGAGGTGCATGGGGAGTGGAGGAGAGAGAGTAAAGATTAAGATTATAGAATGAATTTTTGAAGAATTATCGGCTCTTGGGGCCGTAGAAAAATAACAAATTCTCAATCTCTTATCCCATAGCAGAGCCCCATACGTGGGGGGGGATAGAGTGAGGAGTGGCGTTTTTGAATTGAATATGATTTAATGTGGGATGTTGGAGGTAAATGGTATGTTGGAGCTGAGCTACATATGAGGGGGTGTTTTGTCTGCTGGAGGATAAGAAGAGCGGGATGGATTGTGTGGATTTGAGCAACTCCACTTAAGGGGTGGGGTGTGTTGGGTTTGTTAGGGATGAGTTAGCTAAGTATTAAATTTAGGGTGGGGTTTCTCCCAACGTATGAGAAGTGACGTGGGGTTAATACTGTGTTTCGGGGGGGTTGTGGTGGTTAATGAAGTTATAATGAGGGAGAGTATTTTATGGATATAGGGGTTGGATCTCACACACTCAACCGTGTGGTTCATTAGTGGTAGTTTAGGTTAGGGTAGATATAGGGTTATGGTAAATGGTAATCTTGGTTATCCAAATTACAGTTTTGCCACCCGATAGAAACGTTTCCGAAAAATTCTGAAAAAATTACCATATATTCAGAATGATGTGAAATGTACGAAAATAACTTCCGCTAAAATTTTTGGCTGATGAAAAATTTTGATTTGTGGGTTATATTCGTTATCGATCTCAAGATGATTATGAATTTAAAAAATAATTAAAATTGCAAAAAAATGACAGTGATGATCTAAAAATATTACTGACGGTTTCAGGCCGTCATAGCATCCCTTCCTCCAATCTCACCCCCATCGCTTCTTCACCATCTTTGTACTCTTTTTCCAACCCAAACCCGTTACATTTCCCAATCCAAACTTGAATCCATTATTTGAAACCTGATACCCAAAATGTAATGGGTTACTTTTGTTTGTGAGTTGTTCAGATCAGTGTTTAACCATATTAGTTTTAAATTTTAGATGCAAAATGTGAAGCAAGATTCCTTTTCAAATAAATTAATAAATTTAAGAGTCTAAATCAGAAATAACATGACTAAAGAAACACTTTTAATATTTTCCGTTGTATCCCAAAAAAAGAGACACTGTTAAGAATAACCGCTAAAGGGCTTTATATCTAAAAAAGCCCTAAAAATAAACTAAAGTGTTATGAATCAACTACTGGGGGAGGAGCCCCCAGCTCTTTATTTATAGGTAATATGGGAGAATACAAATATGGGCTACAATGATATGGGCCTATCTCTAGGATAGCCCAGAATCTCAACCAACACGGTTAAATAACCGTTCACAATACTCCCCATTATCCAGCCATATGTGTGGACTCTGCTCGTGAATACTTCAGGATTCTGAGCGTATGAGAGTCTCACATGGGGTGGATACTTCAGGATCCTGAGTTGATGAGATTTGCCTCGTTAAAACCTTTAGCTATGGAAAACCCAGTGGGAAAAACCATAGTTAATGAAAAAGAGTACAAACTCTGCCAAACTCCCCCTGATCTGTACAAGCCCTCAAGCTTTCAGATCTCTTAGGCGTCTCATTCCAATCCTATGTACAAGCTTCCTAAAAGTGGCAGTAGGAAGGGCTTTAGTGAACAAATCTGCCAAATTGTCACATGATTGCACTTGTCTGATGTCGATCTTGCCATCTCTCTGTAGCTCGTGCGTCCAGAAGAACTTTGGTGAAATGTGCTTCGTTTTGTCGCCTTTGATGAAGCCATCTCGTAACTGAGCTATGCAAGCAGCATTGTCCTCGAACATTGTAGTAGGCTCGAGATCTCCAGTCTTCAGTCCGGTTGTAGACAGGATGTGGTGGACAACTGAGCGTAACCATACACATTCTATGCTTGCTTCATGGATGGCAATGATCTCTGAGTGATTGGATGAGGTTGCCGTCAAGGTTTGCTTGATGGATCTCTAGGAAATGGATGTCCCTCTGTAGGTAAACACGTACACAGTCTGTGACTTCGCTTTGTGGGGATCAGACAAGTAACCTGCATCAGCATAACCAGCAAGTGTAGAGGATATCCCATTTTTGTAGAAGAGTCCCAAATTTATTAACCCTTGGAGGTAGCGCAGAAGGTGCTTAACCCCGGTCCAGTGGCGCTGTGTGGGTGCTGCACTGTATCTGGCTAGCAAATTTACTGCGAACGCTATATCGGGACGCGTGCAGTTTGCCAGATATAGTAATGCTCCGATGGCACTCGGATAAGGAACCTCTGGACCAAGTATATCCTCCCCCTCTTCCAGCGGCCGGAAGGGGTCTTTATGTGCATCCAGAGATCCTACCACCATATGTGTACTTAGTGGATGACATTGGTCCATATGGAATTTTTGCAACATTTTCTTCGTGTATGTGGTTTGATGTAATAGGATTCCATCTTTTAGTGTTCAATCTGTAAGCCAAGGCAGAATTTCGTTTTGCCTAGGTCTTTCATTTCAAATTCTTTTGTTAGGCTCACAGATATCTCAGTGATCTCTTCAGGAGATCCTATGAGATTTAGATCGTCTATGTAGACAGTAATTATTACGAATCCTTTTCCCTTTGTTCTTATGAAGATACAAGGGCAGACTTCATTGTTTGTGAATCCTTGTTGAACAAGGAATTCACTGAGTTTGTTATACCACATTCTTCCTGATTGTTTGAGACCATACAATGATCTTTGTAGCTTAAGAGAGTAGACGTCCCGAGGTCTATCTTTTAGTTCAGCAGGCATAGAAAAGCCATCAGGAAGTTTAATGTATATCTCCTTGTCGAGATTGCCATATAGATATGCAGTCACAACATCCATTAGCTGCATATCTAGGCCTTCCTTTGCTGTTAAGCTTATCAGGAATCTGAAAGTGATCGCATCCATGACCGGGGAGTATGTTTCGCCATAGTCAATACCCGGTCTCTGGGAAAATCCTTGTGCTACAAGTCTAGCTTTGTAGCATTCGATCTCATTATTTTCGTTTCTTTTTCTGACGAATACCCATTTGTAGCCCACAGGTTTGGCACCGGTAGGTGTCTGGACTATTTGCCCAAAGACTTTGCGTTTTTGAAGCGAGTCCAGCTCGGCTTCTATTGCCTGATTCCACTTTGGCCAGTCATTTCTACATTTGCATTCAGCAATGGAATGTGGATCATAATCATCGTCGATTCCGGCGACGTGAATGGCAATGTGAAACGCGAAGTCATCGTCGACGACTGTACTCTTTCTGTCCAATACCTCCCATGTACGTACATAATTCAATGATATTTCAGTTTCTCCCGACAGTTCCTCTGCAGTGGATTCTGGGAGGGGAGAGGGTATGGACACAAGCTCGTTTCTTTATGGAGGTATCGTCCCTAGGTCTCTGGATATTTTTCTTTTTCTTGGATTTTTATCCTTGGAGCTTGGTGGTCTGCCTTTTTCTGTTGAGGTGCAACCACTTCTGCTGCTGCTGGATTGCATCCATCCTTTGGGATGTCAATCCTAGTTGTAGTATTTGCAGCAGGGATGTGTGATCTGACAATCTTCTGGTTGTCGATAAACGAATCCGGTAATCTATGAACTGTGTTCTGGATGTGTAAGTGTTGGGAAATAGGCGGTCCCTTAGGGCACAAAACCTCTAGTCCCGTCCTAAGTCGGACGGAACATAGACACAAAAATCATTTGCAGCGGAAGAAAAACTAGTTAATCTAAATTAACATGCAGTTAAAATAATTTTAACTTAGCCCTGAGGTCCAAGACCCTATGCCAAGATCTATGCCGACTTGGGATGGATCTGACCATCCCAAGAAGGATCTAGCCTACTGCGATTAAACTAAACTAATGCTAATAAAATACTTTTACAACATACCCGGAATCTCAGCCCTGGAGCAGGCGAGATGTTCCGCGCCGTCTTCCGAGCTGCTCCCGTCCCACGCCGAGCCGCTCCTTGAACCGCTCCCCGAACCGCTACGCATCCCGAGGCGATCAATCCCCGTGCCGCCGAGCCAACCACGCGCCGAAGAAAGTTTCACGCGAGTGAAACCTCCACCTAGATTTCGGATCCAGAATCTGAACTCCTTCGTGGCTTTGCTAGAGCCCTCAGGAGTAAGGAAGAAATTTAGGGAGATGAGAAATATTAATTTAAGCCTAGATCCGAGCGTGCTCCAACATTTACGAGAGCCGCTCAGATCTAGAGCTTGGGACGAGTTTTGAGGAAGGGGGGAGACCCCTATTTATATAGGCAGCGGACTCTCCCCTTTTCTCAAAATCTGATGTGGGACTAAATAATGGGTTAATTAAAATCAAGTTAGTTTGCACTTCACAAAGTGCAAACTTCCGTGAATTTTAACTCACTCACCGTTGAGCTTCAAGATTGATACAACCTATCAATACGACGAGCGTTCAACGGTGAACGAATAGGAAAAAACCGTTCGTCAATCGGAGTTCGTTTGACCCTCCAATTGAGTGTCCAAAGATCAGCCCTAGGCTAGTTTTTCGCAAAAACTGAGCCGTCATTTGATTCAGCACACTTAGGGTTCAAAACCCTAGAGGTGGGGCCCATGGGTGGGCCCCACGCAACCCGCACGCGCCTAAATCTGCCTGGGCAGAGCCCAGGCTGTGCCTGGGCACGCCCAGGCCCGCGCCTGGGCTTGCCCAGTCGGCTTGGGCGCGCCCAGGCCCGCGCCTGGGCAGAGCCCAGGCGGCCTGGGCTAAGCCCAGGCTTGTGCCTGGCTAGCCCAGGCCGAGTCTGGGCTTAGCCCAGGCAGCTCCTGGGCTAGCCCAGGCAGCCTGTTCTGCCTTGTATTTACTGGGCCTGGCCTGGTCTGATCCTTTGGGCTGTTTTGGCTCTAACTTGAGCATTTGGTGTCCGATTTGGACGCCGTTCGAACCTGGGTCTAGACCGGAATATTTCCGTCTTACCCGTGAACTTTTCCATGCGTTTATATTATTAAATATTGTATTAAACAATTTAATACACATTTAATCGCTTTTGCATCAAATGCAAAATAGTCCCTATCTAAGCTTAAATTACCATATTGCATCAAATGCAATTATTCCATCCCTTGCATCAAAATGCAATTATTCTCCCTAACTAATTTCTACCTATTACTAGACGAAGGTCGCACTCTTTGTGTGACCCTACGGCCTGACCCTACTACAGGTTGGGCTCGAAGCCCTATACGACAAAGACCACGAGCAGTGGCTGCCGTCCCTGTTTCAGCATCATCATAATGTGGTTAGCTCATCAACATGAGAATTGTCGGGACCACCCTGACCGTGTCTGTGATGATTTCTGCAGTTATAGTCTCTTCGTCTAAACTGTGTCGTGTAGATCAAGTCTGGGGTACGGTTAAACTGTCAACCCCAATAACTTGACTCCGGTTAGTTTCGATCAATCTTTAGTCAATAAATGTTGGACTTCTTCCAACATACTCTGCGCAGAGTTTTTACTAAAGACCGAACTAACTCTACGACACTAACTCCCATTGACCGGGAGAGACGAATCCTCTCTTGGTCATTACTCGCCTCGTACGTTTCAAGTGACACCCAATCAAAAGACCTTTCGACAGGCATTGCCTCGAAGCTAGGTCAGTTGATATAAGTGGCACCGTTCACGCACAGGTTTGTCAAAATGACCTCAAGTCAAAAGACCAACTATCCTATCATCACTCAGAGTTATCACTGACAGATTGGTCAATATAACCATATGATAACTCTAGTGGATCGTTCAGTGAACTCATTTTAATGAGCACCTGTGTCTCGTCTTCGACTTCGCCAAGTCAAGCGATCATGAGATCATCGCCACCGCTAAACGGTGAAGACTAAGACACAATGGTCTATCCGATGTTTCGATATCCTTGTCTCGAAACATCTACGACCACGAACCATTTCAGACTTATGCTACAGACGGTCAAACGTTTCTCCATGATCGAGATACTCATCTCGATACCCGTTTGACCTTGCATAAAGTCTCAGGACTTTACCTAAGTTGATATCTAATGTTGACTACATTACAATATAACTTAGATAAATTATTACCAAACAGCTTACTGTTATTTCGAACAAGATGTTTGTGCTATTCACACAGGAATAAATGGCCTCGAGGGCATAATATTCCTACATCTCCCACTTGCACTCAGGCCCATTTATCTCGGTATCTTATACCGTTTTTACACATAAGTTTTCCCGACTTCATGTGATAGAGCTTTCGTGAGTGGATCTGCTAAAACCGTCTACTCTATAGACTTAAGGGGTTTCTATGTTCATGTCAGACCAACCATTTGAATCTCATTCAAATAATTCATTTGGTCTGTCGGAATCCATAATATTTTATTTTACTTATATCTTATCCAGTTTATCGTACCTTATGATAATCATTTAAATTTGTTAATGGTCATTTTAAATGGCTCATATCTATTCTTGATAAAGTATCAAACCTTTTGATTGCTTTGTCAAAATGTATGTTCCATCCCTTTGATGATTCGCATGTAATTTATACGCTCCCACTGACCTTGAAAACTATCTGGCTAATTCATATAAGTTGGTTCGTCTAAATCATATTTAGAAAAACGAACTTATAAGTGAATGCGCAAATTTTCATGGTCAACTTAAGCGTTTTACATCGGTTTTGGTCCGAGTAGATCTGTACACATCTGTTGGCGAAACCGGTTTCAACGTAATCCGTTTTAAAGAAATTAGGATGAAAGCCGTTCCCGTCCAACATTATTGTACTTCACTATTTTCTTTTCTGCACCAATCTTTCAACTTAAAGATTTACTTGCAGAAAGTGAGGAAACATTTTCCTTGGGCACGTAAACTAAATTCTCAAATCTATTTACGCACACGGACCTGCATCAAGTTTTAAATCAGAGTTACTACTCCGAATTTCATCCTAGAAGTTGACTAAGTCATCATCAGTTATGATGTCTAACTCGACAATCCGTCTCACGAGATTCGAGTAATAATACAACTTCCTTACGATTGATTTATTGAATATATTATTGATAATGTCCTTATAGAACATTATCAAAACCTAGGCATTACTATCTGGGACTTAACCCAGAGGGAGGACTTAACTCAGAGTCACTTACAATGGATCACACTAAATCTAATTAAGTGTGATTCATACCTTTTAACACACCGATGTGTTTAACAGACTTGATCTGAGAGAAAATCACATTTTCTTTTAATTACACAAGATTTTATTTAGCTAAGTATTTGACCATTCGATCTAATCGAATCAGTTTAAATACTTTAGTCATTTCGTTCTTTATTTTATCAGACTTGTGTTTCATCTAGAACACGTGTCTTAATAAAATATACGAATAACTTATTTTGGTTAATCTAGACTCGGGTACATCAGTATGTACTAGACTGAGTTCGACAACTCATTCTCACATTGTCTCACAGATGGGTTTCGGCCATTGTATCTAAGAGGCTAAGACTCACAAGTGTCCGTAGACTTCATAATACGAGAGGTCAGACCCCTCTTTATGTGACTTGTGAAGCTTAATCTCTTGATACGGCCTAGTCTAATTTTACTATATAAGTTTGCTACTATCTTGTGTATTTATATATTAACATTTAATATATATATATATATATAGTTATTTACAAATTACTTAACACAAAACATTACTTCAGAAGCAATGTGACGACATTCGTCAAAATGTGTTAAACGTCTTTTGTATAACAACTTATTCCGAAATGTGACATCAAAATATGTCACGTTTTCATTTCCTCCTACTTATGCCTCTACTAATGATAAATTAAACTAACTTTCTCAATTGACTTTCCGAAGTGCCTTCTTCCTTTTCTAAATCACATTTAGATATCAACATAAATAAATATCTATGCAAGCAATTTATGTATCAAAACGCTTAAGCTTTGCAATCTTGAGTGTAGCTCAAGAAGTTGCTTGTCTCAAGATCCGGTTGGGATACATAGTCTTGCATCGCTCATGCACTCGTATTCGACTCAAACGGTTTGATCGAATTTTCGAACTTTGCGGATCAAAATTGTTTGTCCATACAACCTTGAGGGTATCTCGACAAGTTGTAGGGAGAAACATACTTTGAATGTCCTATATGTTCAAGCTACCTCATATAGAGACGAGTGACATGTAGCTTTAATTTATTTGTTGGACCCAGAACTTAATGAAATCATATTTCTTAAGTCTGTTCTTTAGAAGGTCATTTAATGTCAACGAGAATATAGTTTTAATTCTATCAATTAGAATTTAACTCGATATTCAATTAATCAACTTATTGACCATTTAACTAATTCCAATATTATCAATTGATTCTTTCGGTAAACATAGTCTTGCCCTAGTTTTAGCATATGTTCAATATTAAATATAGGTAGATTGGCTTTTATCTATCTATATCCTCCCACTATTTTTACGAACGTTTTAAAGCTTAATAACGAACTATTTAATCGAATTAAAAATTAATGGGTAAGAGTTCCAATCAACTTGAGTCTAAACAACCTTGAGTGTAGCTCAACAAGTTGATTGACTCTGCGATCGGAAGATGACTCTTCATCGATCATATTGGATATGACTCTCTTAATCGGTTTTTGCCCCTAGCCATTCGTGATCATGAGTGTGCTCATCCAAATCACAATGTCTAGTCTAGTCGGACCCTTGTTTTCATGTCTAGCCTGACTTGCCCCTCAGCTCGGTGTATGCACGACACGTCGGTTTGGGTCAGGTCTTAGACTACATCTTATGTATTTAAAAAGTTGGTTTCTACAAGGTTGCCATGTCACAGCTTGAGTGTATCTCAACAACTGTAACACGGGCCCTATAGTTGCTAACCCCTAAAACAAGGAGGGCTACGGCTAATCTTGAAAAAGATCATAACGTATTTGACTTAGATATAGTCCAGGGTGTCATACAATCATGATTTGCGACATTGCGGTCCAGCGGAACTCAGCCAGGGAATTGACTAAGCCAGGATCACTATCCCTTAAAGGGTGATCCAGAACTCTTAGCCAAGCACATTGAATGGATCATGGTCCATTGAATGAAGCTTGTCATTTTTGTATGTATGCCATAGACTAAACAGCTTTTATTAACAACTAATTAATCCTATCAACTAGTTGAATCCTTAAATTCAAAATTTTAGGATTTGTTTAATAACTTTTATTAAGTCCTTATCAACTATAAGGTTCACGTGCTATCCTAATCGTTATTAGGATTTTAATAAATTATTAACAACGCTAAAAGCGAAGTCCTTTAATGAGAATTAATTATAACAATTAGAATTAAAAAATTTCATTAAAAGGACTACCCTAATCAGGAATTAGGTCTTGAAGCATTGTTAATGTTTTATTAAAACATAGCATGTCATTAAAATTCAAGTAATAAATTTTAATCATTTTTAATGGCTAAACTAAAGGGTTGTCTTGTGTTATCAAATAAGGGACAAGAAGAACTAGCCATTAAAATAAAGCTACACTAATTTATCGCATAAAGATAGTGCACAACTATTTAACAATTAAATAGACTAAGTTTATCTCATAAACAATTTTAGACTTTTAAAATCAGTTTTAAAAAATATCTTATAAATTTAAAACATTAATTTAAAATTTTTCCATGTTCAAAAATTTATCATATACAATTTTTAAACATCTAAAACATTTTAAACTTATCGCATAAATTTAAAGCCTTAAAATCAATTTTAAAATTTATCACATAAATTTAAAAACACCATTTTAAAATTTCCATGCTTAAAAAATTTATCATATAAAAATTTTTAGGCATCCAAAATAACTATAAACTTTTAAAGATTTAAAATTAGTTTTAAAATTATCACATAAATTTTAAAACGACATTTTAAAAATTTTCATGTTCAAAAAATTTATCACATAGAATTTTGAACTTCAAAAACATTTTTAAAATTATCTTATAACTTTAAAAAATTTAAAAGTATTTAAAAAGCATTAACAGGTTTAATGAAATCGCAGTACCTAGATCGACTACGCAAACCTAGGCTCTGATACCACTGTTGGGAAATAGGCTGTCCCTTAGGGCACAAAAACTCTAGTCCCGTCCTAAGTCGGACGGAACATAGACACAAAAATCATTTGCAGCGGAAGAAAAACTAGTTAATCTAAATTAACATGCAGTTAAAACAATTTTAACTTAGCCCTAAGGTCCAAGACCCTATGCCAAGATCTATGCCGACTTGGTATGGATCTGACCATCCCAAGAAGGATCTAGCCTACTGCGATTAAACTAAACTAATGCTAATAAAATACTTTAACCACATACCCGGAATCTCAGCCCTGGAGCAGTCGAGATGTTCCGTGCCGTCTTCCGAGCTGCTCCCGTCCCACGCCGAGCCGCTCCTTGAACCGCTCCCCGAACCGCTCCTCGAACCGCTACGCATCCCGAGGCGATCAATCCCCGTGCCGCCGAGCCAACCACGCGCCGAAGAAAGTTTCACGCGAGTGAAACCTCCGCCTAGATTTCGGATCCAGAATCCGAACTCCTTCGTGGCTTTGCTAGAGCCCTCAGGAGTAAGGAAGAAATTTAGGGAGATGAGAAATATTAATTTAAGCCTAGATCCGGGCGTGCTCCAACATTTACGAGAGCCGCTCAGATCTAGAGCTTGGGACGAGTTTTGAGGAAGGGGGGAGACCCCTATTTATATAGGCGGCGGACTCTCCCCTTTTCTCAAAATCCTATGTGGGACTAAATAATGGGTTAATTAAAATCAAGTTAGTTTGCACTTCACAAAGTGCAAACTTCCGTGAATTTTAACTCACTCACCGTTGAGCTTCAAGATTGATACAACCTATCAATACGACGAGCGTTCAACGGTGAACGCATAGGAAAAAACAGTTCGTCAATCGGAGTTCGTTTGACCCTCCAATTGAGTGTCCAAAGATCAGCCCTAGGCTAGTTTTTCGCAAAAACTGAGCCGTCATTTGATTCAGCACACTTAGGGTTCAAAACCCTAGAGGTGGGGCCCATGGGTGGGCCCCACGCAACCCGCGCGCGCCTAAATCTGCTTAGGCAGAGCCCAGGCCGCGCCTGGGCACACCCAGGCCCACGCCTGGTCTCGCCCAGGCGGCCTGGGCGCGCCCAGGCCCGCGCCCAGGCCCGCGCCTGGGCTCTGCCCAGGCGCTGGGCAGAGCCCAGGCGGGCCTGGGCTATGCCCAGGCCGAGTCTGGGCTTAGCCCAGGCAGCGCCTGGGCTAGCCCAGGCAGCCTGTTCTGCCTTGTATTTACTGGGCCTGACCTGGTCTGATCCTTTGGGCTGTTTTGGCTCTAACTTGAGCATTTGGTGTCCGATTTGGACTCCGTTCGAACCTGGGTCTAGACCGGAATATTTCTGTCTTACCTGTGAACTTTTCCTTGCGTTTATATTATTAAATATTGTATTAAACAATTTAATACACATTTAATCGCTTTTGCATCAAATGCAAAATAGTCCCTATCTAAGCTTAAATTACCATATTGCATCAAATGCAATTATTCCATCCCTTGCATCAAAATGCAATTATTCTCCCTAACTAATTTCTACCTATTACTAGACGAAGGTCGCACTCTTTGTGTGACCCTACGGCCTGACCCTACTACAGGTTGGGCTCGAAGCCCTATACGACAAAGACCACGAGCAGTGGCTGCCGTCCCTGTTTCAGCATCATCATAATGTGGTTAGCTCATCAACATGAGAATTGTCGGGACCACCCTGACCGTGTCTGTGATGATTTCTGCAGTTATAGTCTCTTCGTCTAAACTGTGTCGTGTAGATCAAGTCTGGGGTACGGTTAAACTGTCAACCCCAATAACTTGACTCCGGTTAGTTTCGATCAATCTTTAGTCAATAAATGTTGGACTTCTTCCAACATACTCTACGCAGAGTTTTTACTAAAGACCGAACTAACTCTACGACACTAACTCCCATTGACCGGGAGAGACGAATCCTCTCTTGGTCATTACTCGCCTCGTACGTTTCAAGTGACACCCAATCAAAAGACCTTTCGACAGGCATTGCCTCGAAGCTAGGTCAGTTGATATAAGTGGCACCGTTCACGCACAGGTTTGTCAAAATGACCTCAAGTCAAAAGACCAACTATCCTATCATCACTCAGAGTTATCACTGACAGATTGGTCAATATAACCATATGATAACTCTAGTGGATCGTTCAGTGAACTCATTTTAATGAGCACCTGTGTCTCGTCTTCGACTTCGCCAAGTCAAGCGATCATGAGATCATCGCCACCGCTAAACGGTGAAGACTAAGACACAATGGTCTATCCGATGTTTCGATATCCTTGTCTCGAAACATCTACGACCACGAACCATTTCAGACTTATGCTACAGACGGTCAAACGTTTCTCCATGATCGAGATACTCATCTCGATACCCGTTTGACCTTGCATAAAGTCTCAGGACTTTACCTAAGTTGATATCTAATGTTGACTACATTACAATATAACTTAGATAAATTATTACCAAACAGCTTACTGTTATTTCGAACAAGATGTTTGTGCTATTCACACAGAAATAAATGGCCTCGAGGGCATAATATTCCTACAGTAAGATCTTCATGATCTCATCATCACATTGTTTTGTTACCGGATCGTAGTGGGTCAGACTTTTTGTATCCCACGTTAACATTTGCTTCGCGCTAGACTTTTCAATGTCTAGGCTCATTTTGGGGAAATGAGTCTCATCAAAGTCGCAGTCTTCAAGACGTGCCTTAAAAGTGTCCCCCCGTTTGGGGTTCTAGGTATCTTATAATGGATGGTGAGTCAAACCCTACAAAAATACTTAGGCGACGTTGAGGGCCCATCTTGGTCCTCTGGGGTGGTGCAATGGGGATATAAACTGCGCAGCTGAAGATTCTCAAGTGAGATATGTTCGGTGGCGTTCCATATGCAAGTTGCATTGGAGATAGACTCTGACCTCCCGAGGGTCTTATTCTTATTAATGATGCAGCATGCAGAATTGCATGTCCACATGCATCCACCGGCAAATGGGATTTCATTAGCAATGGACATGCAATCCATTGGAGTCTTTTAATTAGCGACTCAGCTAACCCATTCTGGGTGTGAACATGCGACACCGGATGTTCAATTTCTATTCCCGTTGCCTGGCAATATTCTTGAAATGACTGAGAGATAAATTCCCCCGCATTATCCAGACATATTTTCTTAATTTGGTTGTCTGGAAAATGCGCCCACAACTTTATTATTTGTGCCAAGAGCTTTGGAAAAGCTAAGTTGCGGGTTGAAAGTTGACACATGCGAGTATTTCGAAGATGCATCAATCAGTACCATAAAGTACCGAAAGGGCCCACTAGGGGGTGGATGGGTCCACATATGTCTCCGTGTATTCTTTCGAGGAAGCTTGGAGACTCGATATCCACTTTAAGTGGTGATGGCCTTGCTATTAATTTACCCTTGAAGCAGGGTACACAAGGGAATTCTCCCTTCTGAAGAATCTTCTGGTTCTTCAGGTTATGCCCGTGGGATTGTGATAAGATGCACTGCATCATCACAGATCTGGGGTGGCCAAGTCTATCGTGCCAAAGTAAGAATTTGGCTGATGTCGGGCACTTCAGGTGCTCCGTCAGCTTTGCTTCCTCTCTCCGAATTTTTGTATGGTGGAGGCCAGATGAGAGGCTTTCAAAACGTTCAAGTATGGTTTTAACTCCATTTTCTTGAGACGTTACATACAGTAATTCATTTTCTTTTACATTTGCTGTTTCCAAGTGGAATCCGTTAAGACGGATATCTTTGAAACTTAGTAAGTTTCTCTTGGAATCCGGAGAGTAAAGTGCATCTTTAATTTTTATTTCTGTTCCATTGGGGAGCAACAAGGTTGCATTCCCAGAACCTTCAATTATGTCCGATGGCCCTGAAATTGTATTTACAGGGCTCTTATACGGAGTAATGCTATGGAAATAGCATTTGTGCTGAAGGATCGTATGTGTCGACGCACTGTCTACCAAGCAGTCATGAGAGCATCCCATCTAAAAAGATGAGTAAACATTTGCATTTAGAAAAACTAAATTTTATTCGACAGAAGTCAAATTACATAGAAGCTCTCATAACATGGATTGTTCTTAAAATAAAATGCTAAAATGCTAAAATAAATGTAGCAGGCTAATCAAGCATATCATCTGACTCGAAGTCTTTTGCTGTGAACTTGACTGCATTGTTCGCAGCCACCAGGTTTGATTCAGCATTCTTTTTCTTGATTTGTTTATAAAACTCCTGGAGATGCACTGGGGTCATGTACACTCTGAACCAGTGGCCTATCATGCCACAGCTGTGGCACTGGTCTTCCCAATCCCTCTTGGGTGGGGTGCATCATTTTTCTAGTTGTCATTCCTGCGTCAGGTGAACTTGCGCTTCCCTTCATTCTTTCGCTGCTACTGTGCTTGGCCCTTGGCTTTTTTCTGCTGTCCCCCTTTCTGTGGTCTTTCTTTTCTTTTATTATCTCTCTTCTTTTTGAAGGAAGAGGAATGGTGAGCTTCAGGTAGATGGGCAGTGCCGAGAGGGCGCATATTGTGAGTGGCGAGAAGAAGCTCTCTGTTTTGCTCGGCCATGAGTAAACATGACATCAGCTCAGAATACTTGGTGAACTTGCGTTCACGGTATTGCTGCATGAGTATCGCATCTTTTTCATGGAAAGACGTATACGTCTTTTCCAGCATGCGATCTTCTGAGACTTTCTCACCACACAACTTCAGACGTGAGGTGATGCTAAAGAGTGCTGAGTTGTACTCAGCAATGGACTCGAAGTCCTGCAGTCTCAGGTTCTCCCACTCATATCTCGCCCTCGGGAGTATAACATCTCTCTGATGTTTATACCTATCTTCAAGGGCGGTCCATAGCTCAAGTGGATCTTCGACTGTAAGGTACTTAGCCTTTAAGGTCTTGTCCACATGGCGGCGAATATAGATGTTGGCTTGCGCCTTCTCTATATCGCTAACATTTTCTTTTTCTGTCATAGCAGCGATGAGGGACTTAGCCCGCAGGTGAAACTTTACATCTAGCTGCCAGCTTAGATAGTTTCTACCTGATGCATCCAGCACTTCGAAATCAACGCTTGCAATTTTAGCCATTTATCTAGTAGAGCACAAACATGCGTGAATTAATAATTTGATCAAAGAAAACATTTTCATGCGGAGGCAATATTTAATGAGAAGCTAAATGCGTGGATCGGCCAGTCCCACAAGAAAGAGTCCAAAGTCCATACAGTCCAAATTATACAAATTTGCAGCTTTAAAAGGAAAATACAACTTTGGAAACCCCGTGGATCCCATATGATGTCTCCAGCTTCAAGTGTGGCCTCCGTCTCCATGGAAGTTGGTCTTCTTTTGTTGACATTTACACAAATTCCTCACTACAATTTCTCTCAAAAAGAAAAGAAAAGTGCGGAAAATAAACTGTGTGACTTAAACAGCCGATCCAAAAACCACATTTAGCCATTCATGAAGAAATATTGTACTCATCTACATTTTCATTCACAGACATCGTAAGCAGTTATATTCGCATGAGGATAAAATATTTAATCACTTAATAATTATTGGACCACTGGGCAACGTCATGCACCGTTAGGTTAGTTGACTAACGGCAGAGCGGTCACATGATCTTCCTAATTATTAAGTTTTAAATATAATGCACAACCATGCATATAATATCCAACAGAATTTGCCAGTGATGTAAATCACGTAAAGAAAAAAATCATTACGATGCAAGGGTTGTATAGTAAGTGGGTTTAATCAATCAAATTGAATAAGAGCCCAAGGTAGACATTTTCGTTGTATAAGGAAAATGGTTTTTCCTTTTTAAATCATCCCAAATATACCCCAAAAGTCCACAATAAGCCCTTAAATGCCTGATAATAGCCCCATTCGGTACCGTGATTTTTCACGAATTTATAGGCCCTCAAACGCCCTTTTAAAATTGATTTTTGGCCCAAAAAGCTCTTTTAAAGGCTTTATTTATAGCCTTTGCCCCTATTTATCCTCTCTTTTTTGTAAGAGGGTTGGCCTGCGGGCCTGAAGCCCGCAGGTCGGTTGTGGGCTTCAGGCCCACAAATTTTTTTTTGTAAAAAAAAGTTTGGCCTGCGGGCTTCAGGCCCGCTGCCAATTTTTTTTGTAAAATATTGTGGCAGGCCGGCCTGAAGCCCGCAGGCCGGCCTGCGGGCTTCAGGACCGCAGCCAAAAAAGGATTTTTTTTCGCGTTAGTGGGCCGAAAAAGTCTACTAGGGCTTTGGGGGGGCAACGGCTAGGGTTAGCCGCCGCCGCCTTTCTTCCGCCGGCGGCGGGTTTGGGGGGGCAAGGGCCGGCGAACCGCCCTGTGGGCGGTCGCGGGCGGCCGCCCTCCGCTTCAGGGGGGAAGGGCGGGCGAAGCCGCCCTATGGCGGTCTCGGGCAGCCGCCCCCCGCTTCAGGGCGGGGGGCAAGGGCGGGCGAGGCCGCCCTTTAGGGCGGTTGCCGATGGCCACCCCCCGCTTCGGGGGGGATGGGGCAAGGGCGGACGAAGCCGGACTTTCGGGCGGTTGCTGACGGCCACCCCCCACTTCGGGGGGGCAAGGGCGGACGAAGACCGCCCTTTTGGGTAGTAGCGGTAGGCCCCCCCCCCCCCCGCTTCAGGGGGGGCGCCCTTCCGGCGGCGGCAGAGGCAGCCCTCCCGCTTCGGGGGGGACCACCGGGGGGGTCCAAGCTAGGGTTTTCACAATTTAAAAACCCTAAAAATTTGATTTTTGGGATGAAAAATTTGTCGTTGTAGGCGATCTATCAAATCCCCGTATCGATCTTGCGAGATCTAGGGGTAGTTCAATCATACGTATGATTAAAAACATCGTTTTTAGTGTTTTTACCTCTATATCCGTCCTCCGGATATAGCGACGGTTGCACGAAGCCCTACGCGGATGTCGACGCTCGATTGAGGAAGCCTTGCACCGCTCTCGTGGATCTCCCGTCTCCTCTCGCCTTCGCCTTCGCAACGAACGGAAAAATTTGAGGAAAGAAAAATTTTTAGAGGCTCGTGCTGATAACGTGTTATGAATCAACTACTCGGAAAGGAGCCCCCAACTCCTTATTTATAGGCAATAAGGGAGAATACAAATATGGGCTACAATGATATGTGCCTATCTCTAGGATATCCCAGAATCTCAACCAACACGGTTAAATAACCTTTCACAACATAAAAGAAATTGTTGTGAAGGGAAATATAGGGAGAATAGGTGTAGAGGGTTAAGAGCCCCCTACCCTTGTATTTATAGCTTTCAATAGTGTGTTGGATACCCAATTGGCCCAATGGGCCTATTCATAACACTTCCCATTATCCAACCAACATTGAATAAGGGGTGGATTCTTCAGGATCCGAGTTAGGATAACTGCCTTGTTAAATAAAGAACAGTTAATCCATAACTTCCCCTGTTTTGGGGATGTGTCTAGGGGTGGATACTTCAGGATCCAGAGTCAACGAGGTTGTCTCGTCAAAACCTTGACTACGGAAAACCCAGTGGGAAAAACCCTGTAGCCAAGGGAAAAGAGTACAACTCTGCAGTTGACTCCCCCTCATCTGACCAAGCTTCAGGCTTGCAGATTTCCTATGAATCTATACATTAGTCTCCTATGTATCTATGAGTTCATAGTTCTCTCATCCTGACCCAGTTAACATTTACTCACTCTCCTCATCCCAATCCCATATACAAGTTTCTCAAAGATACTAGTAGGCAGGGATTTGGTAAGCAGATCCGCCAAGTTATTACATGATTGGATCTTCTGTACCTCAATCTGTTTTTGCTTCTGAAGGTCGTGCGTCCAGAAGAACTTGGGGGAGATATGCTTCGTCTTGTCACCTTTGATGTAGCCGTCCTGTAGCTGGATTATACATGCTGCATTGTCTTCATGGAGTGTAGTAGGTGCAAGAACACCGGTCGTCAGGCCGGTGGAGGTGAGGATGTGCTGGATCACCGAGCGTAGCCAGAAGCATTCCTTGCTTGCTTCGAAGATTGCTAGTAGCTCTGAGTGAGTGGATGAGACGGTCGTCATGGTCTGCTTCACAGATCTCCAGGATATGGCAGTGCCGCCATATGTGAACATGTATCCGGTCTGAGACTTCTCTGTATGAGGATTGGACCTGTAACCTGCATCAGCATAACCAACTAAACCAGTTGATGCCCCTTTCCTATAGAATAGACCTAAGTCTATGGACCCTTGGAGGTAGCGCAGAAGATGCTTAACTCCGGCCCAGTGCCGCTGTGTAGGTGCAGCACTATATCTGGCTAGTAAGTTTACTGCAACTGCTATGTCAGGGCGAGTGCAGTTAGCCAGGTAAAGGAGTGCACCGATAGCACTTAAATAAGTCACTTCGGGGTCTAGTACTTCATCCCCCTCTTCCAGCGGCCGGAAGGGGTCTTTGTGTACATCCAATGATCTGACGACCATCGGAGTGCTGAGGGGGTGGCACTTATCCATCTGAAACTTTTTCAATAAGTTCGATGTGTAAGTTGACTGGTGTAACAGGATCCCATCTTTAAGATGCTCTATCTGAAGACCTAAACAAAATTTTGATTTTCCGATGTCTTTCATCTCGAAGGTTTCTGTCAGGCTTCTAGAAATATTTGCGATCTCTTCAGGAGATCCGATGAGGTTTAAATCGTCTACATAGACGGCTATAATTACAAATCCTGTTGCCTTTGCTCTTATAAAGATGCAAGGACAGACTGGGTCGTTTTTAAATCCTTGCTGTGCAAGGAAATCGCTCAGTCTGTTATACCACATCCTTCCAGATTGTTTTAGACCATATAATGATCTTTGCAGTTTCACTGAGTAGATGTCACGTTCTCTCTCTTTTAGTGCTGCAGGCAAAGAATAACCGTCAGGCAATCTCATATAGATGTCTCGGTCTAGGTTGCCATATAGGTATGCAGTAACCATGTCCATGAGTTGCATATCTAAACCCTCTTGTGCTGTTAAGCCAATGAGGAATCGGAAGGTGATCGCGTCCATGACCGGGGAGTATGTGGCTTCAAAATCCACCCCAGGACGTTGGGTAAAACCCTGCGCTACAAGCCTTGCTTTGTAGCGTACGATCTCATTCTGTTCATTTCGTTTTCTAACAAATACCCATTTATAACCCACAGGTTTTACACCTTTTGGTGTCTGGACTATGGGTCCGAAGACCTTGCGTTTGGTGAGTGAATCCAACTCCACTCCTATTGCCGCTTTCCACTTTGGCCAATCATCTCTGCTTTGACATTCTGTCAGAGAGCGTGGTTCAATATCATCGTCGCAGTACGCGACGTTGATGGCAATATTACACGCAAATGTGTCATCTATTATTGTGCTTTTTCTGTCCCAATACTCCCCAGTTCGTACATAGTGTATCGATACTTCATTTTCTCCCGGTTTTTCCTCTTCATGAGAGTTTGGGAGAGATGGGGTAGCAGGGCTTATATTAGCATCCTGTGGTGGTATTTGTTTACCATTGCCAAGGGTCCTACTCTTTCGAGGGACTTGGTCCTTGGATCCCGGTGGTCGTCCTCTCTTTTTGAGAGGTCCAACCATTTCTGCTGCAGGCGGATTGCATCCATTTTGTGGTATGTCAATCCTAGCTGGAGTGTTAGCAGCAGGGACGTGTGATTTGACAATCTTCTGGTTGTCGGTAAATTTGTCCGACAAGAGATGGACAGTGTTTTGGATGTGGAGAATCTTCAGGACCTCCTCCTCACACTGGCTTGTTGGCGGATCAAAGTGACATAAAGTTTTTGTATCCCAAGTGATACTTTCTGAAGCTTCGGGCTTCTTTGTCTGTGAGCCTAGTCTTGGAAACGATGTTTCATCGAATTCACAGTCTTCTAGACGTGCCTTAAAGACGTCTCCCGTAAGGGGTTCTAGGAATCTAATTATGGAGGGGGTGTCAAACCCAACATAAATGCCTAGGCGACGTTGTGGACCCATCTGTGTCCTTTGTGGTGGTGCTATGAGGACGTATACTGCACAACCAAATATTCTCAAATGTGAGACAATTGGTGGGACTCCAAGTGCTAGTTGCATTGGAGAAGATGACTGACCTCCAGAGGGTCTTAATTTTATTAAAGATGCAGCATGCAAAATTGCATGACCCCACGCATTCACTGGCATCTGGGATTGAAGTAATAATGGACGAGCGATCCATTGCAGTCTCTTAATTAGAGATTCTGCTAACCCATTTTGGGTGTGAACATGCGCTACAGGATGTTCGACTTCAATTCCCTGAGCTTGGCAATAGTCTAGAAAGACTTGTGACGTAAACTCCCCCGCATTGTCCAGACGAAGTTTCTTTATCTGGTGGTCGGGGAAGTGGGCCCGTAACTTTATTATTTGAGCTAAAAGCTTAGATAGTGCTAGGTTACGGGTGGACAGTAGGCACACATGTGACCACTTAGTAGATGCGTCTATCAGGACCATAAAGTACCTGAACGGGCCACTTGATGGGTGAATCGGCCCACAAATGTCTCCGTGGATTCTTTCCAGAAAACTGGGGGACTCCACATCCACTTTCAGTGGAGAGGGTCTCGTGATCAGTTTACCCTTGTAACAGGGTGGACATGGGAATTTGCCTTTTTGAAGAATCTTCAGGTTCTTCAGGTCAATGCCCCTGGAGTTCTTTATGATGCGGTACATCATAACAGAACTAGGGTGTCCCAGTCGACTGTGCCAGAGTTGGAATTCTGGTGTTTGGGGGCACTGCATGTGCTCCACCATGGATGTTTCTGGAGTTTGTATACTCGTTTGGTAGAGTCCCGAGGGGAGTCCCTTGAAACGTTCCACAATGGTTTTTGAACCATTTGTAAGAGCCGTTACAAGCAAGTATTCCCTTTTATCTTCCTCGACCGTCTCTAAGTGATATCCGTTTAAACGGATGTCTTTAAAACTTCGGAGGTTTCGAATGGATTTAGGGGAGTATAACGCATTTTTAAGTGTTATTTGTGTGTTGCCGGGGAGCAATATAATTGCTTCCCCTGATCCTTCGATTATGTTTGCTGGTCCTGAGATTGTTCTCAGTGGGCCAGAATAGCTACTTACGCTCATGAAGTAGTCTATATTTTGAAGGATCGAGTGCGTCGATGCACTGTCCACTAGGCAGATAAGTTCCATATCTAAAAAAAGGGGAAAGACATTCAAGCAATAAATGAAGAGAAAAGATCTACTTTCATAAAGATAAATGCTCAAAATATTGTTTTGACATGGAAATAAAACTAGATACGATGCATAAAAATAGAAGATACATTGCTAGTGCATAGAAGTGGTCCAGATCTAGAGAGTGTCATCTCCCATGAAGTCTTCAGGAGTCCATGAGGTCTCTGCCAACGCTGCGCTCTCAATCAGGTTTGTCTCAGCTCGAGGCTTGAGGCTTGTCTGGTAGAGGTCCTGGAGGTGTTTTGCTGTGCGGCAGATTCTGGACCAGTGGCCCGTCATTCCGCATTTAGAGCAGTTGTCCTCCCAGTCTTTCTTGGGAGTGCCACCTTTGTTGGGAATCCTCTTCTGCTTCTTGTCCACGAACTTCTGGTTCTGAGGAGGAGCTGGGGGAGTGGCCTTCTTTCGCTGCTTCTGTTCTTTCCATTTCTGGAATTTTGCCTTTTTGTCCGTCTTCTTCTTCAGGGAAGACTGGAAGTGAGCCTCTGCAGGAGGTGGCAATGGAGCGGAGCCAGGAGGGCGCAGGTTGTGGGTGGCAACCAACATGTCTCTGTTCTGTTCAGCCATAAGCAGGCATGAAAGCAGGTCAGAGTACTTTGTGAACTTTCTCTCTCTATATTGTTGCATAAGGATCATGTCCTTTTCGTGGAAAGACGTGAACGTCTTTTCCAGCAACATCTTCTCCGTCACTGGTTCACCACACAACTTCAGGCGTGAGGTGATGCGGAAGAGAGCTGAGTTGTACTCCGCTACGGATTTGAAATCATGTATGCGGAGGTGAGTCCACTCATACTGTGCACGGGGGAGTATGACATCCCTCTGATGTCTGTACCTCTCCTCGAGTGCATCCCACAGCTCGTAAGGGTCCTCTACAGTGAGGTACTCGTCCTTTAAGGTCGAGTCTAAGTGTTTCCTGATAAATATAATGGCTTTCGCCTTTAATATATCGGAAACTTCCTCTGTATGAGGTGCTTCCACTGAAGCCTCCTTGTTTGCTGGGGCAGTACTTGTTGTTGCCTTTTCAGTCTGTGTGAGACTGAAACCATGAGAGCGCAGATGGAACTTCAGGTCCAACTGCCAACTCAGGTAGTTTGACCCATCGGCCTTCAGGACCGAGAAGTCGACATTTGCGAGTCTGGCCATTTAATGATCTAGCAATGTAAAGAAAAACAGCATGTATCATTAAGACTGATTAAGATAGACATCCACACATGTAATGTAAACATTTTCATAGCATGAATTTAATTAATGTGATTTTAACATACATGCTTTTTTTTTCAGATAATGTGAATAATTAATAAATAAAGATTAACATTCACGCATGCTGTTAAGAAGTTTCATTGTGACATTAAACATGGTATTTAAGCTAATTAACAACCACACAGTTAATGCATAAACAATGAAATAGAAAAATGACTTAGGACTATGGGGATCAGCCAACCGACACCGAAAAATAAAAAGAAGTACAGTCCGAAGTTACATCAAGATAAATGCATGAAAAATAAAGTACAACTCGGGAACTTCAGAGAGAAGCCCCTATCTTCATTGAGCGAACGCCTTCAGCTTCTTTTTGGTGTCCTTCGGTCTTCTTTTTACATTTTCATCCTCACATACAAAATTTCTCTCAAAAAAAGAAAAATTGCAGGAATTTAAAACGGTGTCGGAAACCTGGCTGATCCCTAAAAACATAGCCTAATATTGCACATCCACGCAGATAATATATTCGAGATATACAACCACGCAGATAATCAAAACACATGCATTTAAAATAATTTAAATTTGTGTGCGTCGTGCAAAAAACCTTTTTTTTTGAAAAACTTTTACCTTTTGATCCATATTTTAATGTTTTATTTTACCGCTATAAAACCCTTTTAAAATTTCTTTTAATTATTTTGGGCTTTTTAGGGCCAAAAATAAATAAAAGAAAAATAATTTATGTGAATGGGCTAATTTTCTGGCCTTTGGGGCCATGAAAACAACCCATTAGGGTTAATATTGGGCTTCCCCCGAAAAATGACCTGTTAGGGTTAGGGTTTCAGGAAACCCTAGGGGGGGCCCGCGGCGTGTCGCCGCGACGGCTGGCCGCGGCCGCAGGGCCGCGGCCTGGGGCAGCGGCGCAGGGCCGCGGCCTGCAGGCCGCGGCAACTGGCCGCGGCCTGGGGCCGCGGCGGCAGTCCGCGGCCTGGGGCCGCGGCCTGAGGCCGCGGCGTGCGATTTCCGCCGGCGGCGCTAGAGACGCGCCGCCGTTCCGCCCTATAAGAGTGCGGATTTTTGGATCAAAGGCGGGGGGTAAAAACGGATTTTTCAACTATTTAGATCGCTAAAAACAGATTTTTATTGTTTTAGGCCTGCAAATTTAATAAAAAATTGAATTTTACCGTGTTTATAAACTTTTTGATCCTAAAACATGCAGATCTAATGAGAAAAGCAAGTTTAGATCTAAAAAGTTTTGATTTTTACCTCAAGATTCGACGAGGAATCTAGGCGACGGTTGGTAAAGGATGCCCTTTTCGCTCCCCGTTGAGAAGATTACGATCTTCTTGAATCTGAGCCATTGATGGATCTCCTTCCCCGCGAGCCGCCGTCTCCTCCAACGAGCGTGATCGTGCTGATAACGTGTTGTGAAGGGAAATATAGAGAGAATAGGTGTAGAGGGTTAAGAGCCCACTACCCTTGTATTTATAGCTTTCAATAGTGGGTTGGATACCTAATTGGCCCAATGGTCCTATTCATAACAGAAATTTCCATTTTTCCGGACCCCAGAAAAAATCCCAAAAAAAAGCAATAAAATATCAGGGACGAACATAAAACCGTGGCTGTTCTCGAATCCAAACAGCGATTACAATCTGATCCAAACCCCGTCTCCCCTTCTTCTCTCCCTCCATCGCCCTCTCTCTCTCTCCCCCTCCGTCTCTCTCTCTCATCTCTGAACGAAACCTCTTTCTCTATCCTCGTCGTGTGCTTTTCTTTCACTCGCGAGCTCACCCATTCCAATTCCGGTATGTTTCTCTCTCCGTTCTCCTCGCGATCGATTTCGGATTTAATTTCAAAATTTTGAAGGTTACGGTCCATCTGAAATCGCTAGGGTTACTAGGAATTCTGAATATGATCAGCTTTAATTTTTGCCCCTCTGCGTTTATTTTATTATCATTTGTATCTCCTTGCTATTCCTCTAACTCCTGCCAGATTCTGATTTATCGTATTCTAATTTGGTAAAAAGCAAGGGATTTGGAGTGCTGATAGTTACATCACACAGTTGCTGAAGACATTACATTAACATTACACTTTTTAAAAACTACTAACTCATAATACTTTCTTTCAAAAATACCCGTTTATGAGCTCCGGTGCTCATCCTAGTGGTTGAAGCACCCGGCTGTCTCGGTGGAGGCCCGGGTTCGAATCCCATTACCAATATCTCCGTTTAATTTTCTTTTTTCCTAGCTTTTAGGGCTCCGATGAATAACTGGCTTCTCCGTGTTTGGAGTTAAGCGATCGGGGTGGATGTATCCGTGTTTCACGACCCATGTTTCCTACTTTTCGATGGATAAAAAAAATCCGTTTATCCCTCGCTTCCTCAACTTTTCGCTTCCTCCGCCTGCCATCGCCTCCAACTCCTCCTTCAATGCCTCATCTGCCTCTTCCACCACCACCACCCTGTCCAATGCATCTTTCGCCTAGCCCTTCACCCACTCCACCCTTTCCAACTCCTTATCATCCTCCATCTCATCCTCCCAAAATTATACCTAACAAATTCCAAAAAAATATAAACCCAACAAGTTTAATTCAATCATAAAAATCCATTAAAAATCAATTAATCTGAAAAAGTTAAAATCCAATAAAAATCAATGAAACTATAAAAAATCAACGCGCTCGGACTTTCAGGGTCGAGCTTCATATGTGGCGCTCGGATCTGTATTCCCGAACACCATATGTGGTGCTCGGAGATATAAATCTGAGTGTTACATATTATTTTAAAAAAATCAAAATTGTTGCGCCGGTTCTTATACACGAGCAACCAATGTGGAGTCGGACATATAGGCCCGAGCATTGTCTTGGTTGCTTGGGTTTTGAGAGAGCAATGATTTTAAATTGTTTTTGGAGAAATCAAGCAAAGGCGACATTGAGGAGGGGGAGATGAGGTGGCGGCAACGATAACCACACCATCAGAGGGAGGATGAGGAGAAGTGGAGGGTTGTGAAGAGAGAACAAGGGTAAAATTGATATTTTACTTGAGGATATAATATGTTTTAAGATAACGGTAACTTGTAAATAAAATGTAATATCTTCAGCAAAACGTGTAATGTGACTAGCAATGTAATCAGAGGGAGTCCAGTGAAGAAGAAGAAAAAGTGAATGAACCCATGCACCATTGCCTCATGTGTAGCAATGTAAACTCTGACTTTAAATCTGACTCAGATTCAGATTTAGATGACAATCAACTTGAAAAAGCTTTCCAAGCACTATATAAGAAGTATGAAATTTTTATGTGATTTTTCAAAATTGAAGAAGAACTATAAAATTTAGAAAATAATGATAGTACCTTGCTTCGTGATCATAATAAGTTAAAGGATGAACATGATGTTTTATCGCATGACCTTGAATGTCTTAAGAAAGAGCATGATATCTCTTTTTCTAAATTGAGTGAATGTAATGTTTTGAATTTTAGAATAGATGTGCTTGCTAATCATGTTTCCGTGAGTAAGCTTAAGCATGAAGATCTTGTTCTTAAAATTGATTTAGTTAAGAACAAAGCTAGTGCAAAAGCCACTCCCTCTTACAAACATGATACTATTCCGTGAAATGATGCTTTGCATGCTAAACCCATTCAAAAGAAGTATGCTTTTATGTATGGTAAGCCTGCATGCAAGAAGAATGATAGATTCAATTCTTATAATGTTCATTCTAAGCAATCATATGTTTTACATCATCTTAGAAGTTATGTTAGATTTAAATTGCATGATGAAAAGATTTGAGTTCCGAAGAATTTGAATGCAATTGATAGACATACAATATTGATAATGAAGAATACGAATGAATTTTATGACTATTCTTATATGCATGCTAGGAAAACTAATTGGATTTAGATTTCTAATGGTTGATTAAATATTTAAAACCAGTCTTGTAGGGTATCCATGCTTTTATGATCAAACTTGTTGATACCCTGATGCAAATTAGAGTAGTGTAAAATTTTATTTGAATATAGCTTGATGTTCTTTAATTAGCTAAGAATTAATATAATTCATTGTGTACCCCAAGGACCCAAATAGACATTGGGTATTAGAAGTCTTTTATTTTCAGGTATTCGTCACAATTTGAAGCTATTCCCCATACTACTTATTGTCTCATCACAATTTGAAGCTATTCCCCATACTACTTATTGATGGTTTGTGTTAAGGAGAGAATTAATGTCTGGTATGCATTTTAATAAGGAGAGCTCAAGTTTGTAAGTATAAGTTTTATCCTCGTATGCTGTTTAACACTTGATATCATGTGTGATTTTGCTGATTCTCATGATAGGCATATCTATGTTTGCGTAATATTTGTAATTGGTATCTCATTATGCGTCACACAGACTAGCATGATATTGAATCATGAGCCATATATGAGATCATTTGCATTATGTCATATTTGCCACTATTAACATACGCCGTGCACAAACTTATTATTATACACTTTAATGTGAAGTACAAGTTTTTATGTACCATATATGATAATGAGATAGGTTGAATATGATATGCTTATGCGCTTCAATGTTTATGATATTGTTAGAAATATATGATATATGATACTGTGATAACAATGTCGTATGATTTATAATTGTTATCTTATATGAAATATTTTATCATCTTTGAAATATTGCTATGTCCTATATGACATGCTTCATATTGATGGTCATTTGAGATAAGATATGAATCATTTGTGACACTCCTATGGAATATCTATGATATGCTATAATAATTTTGGTATCACATTTTATCTTGAAATTCATTTTGGATGTTGAATATGTTCTTCTAAAAGGGAAATGAGATTTTAGACTCGTCTAAAAGAAAACAATGTGAAGATATTGAGTCACCCCTTTTAGAAACTACTCTATTCTTAATGGATGTCAAAATTTCTTCAATACTATGAGTTATACTTGAATCATTTCATCTTACCTTGTGATATTGTCTATGATATACATGCTTACATCATGTGGTATAAGATGTGTTAATCATGATGATGTATTTTGAACAATGATCTTAGGTGATGAAATTTAAAATTTCATGTTAAGTTCGTTAGCAGTGTTATTTTGGATTGGTTGAGTTGTTCATGATGAACATAAGTTATATGGTTTACATTTGGAAATTATTATGACATTCACTCATGTGCTTATAATGTGAGATTATTCTTATCATGAGTTGTTTGCATGCTTGTAAGATATCTCTGTGGGACTTATGCTTATGATTATTTTTATGTCCACTTGTATCTATATGGAGATTGTATCATAGCACTTCTTGTTTAGTTTATTCTTTATGACACATTATGTTCACACTTCACATGGCTCATATTTGCAATATTTTCTTTAGTGAAGTATGTGATTATAGATGACATTTGTAATAACTTCTCTTCTGTGTGAATGACTCATGCTTATTTATTCAACACACTTTTGTTAGCATATGTCTTCCATGCACTATCACTTTGTATCATACTTTGCTGTGATAATTTTTTTATGCATTACAGTTGTTTCTCTCTCACTTTCTTTTTGATTATGAGAAAGGGATAAAAGGGAAGTGATTAGACATGCATATAAAATATCATACAATAACATTATGAACAGTTGGTATCATTATTTAGTTGATTATCAACACTATGGTATCATTATTTATTTTGGTTACTGATTATAGCTTGCAATCACACTCTTGGTACATTGATGATAATATGGAATATGTGCTTAAATTTGCTTATTCTAACTTGCATAGATATAGCGGGAGTCCAAAGATATTTTCTGACATCTTGTATTAATGCAGGGAGAGTAAGTATATCTTTTAAATATTTCATATTTTATGCCATTTGTTTGTCATTATCAAAAAGAGGAAGAATGTTGGATATTTACACACCATAGTGTGATTTTGATGATAATCAAACAAATAACGTGTACTAATCAAGCTGTGTGTGTAGGTATACAATATATTTTGTTAAAGAAATTGAGTTCAAAGCTATGTATGCTAATTCATTTCAAGATTCATGAAGGTCACCCTATGGCATGAAGTTGTTCAATTTGTGGAGCTTGGAGCCAAGATAGAAGTGATGAAGAAATTTAATCAAGACAATTCAAGAGCATAAAGAAGAATAAAAGAAAAGTAGATTCATTTCAAGCTACATCAAGTTCAAGAGCGGGTAATTTGGTGTATATTTTTAGTCCTTATAGATTCTATGTTTAAGTCATGATTGAAGCCACATACAAAGGATATACCCAAAAATATTTTAAAAATATTTTAAAAATATTTTAAAAATATTTTAAAAATATTTTAAAAATATTTTAAAAATATTTTAAAAATATTTTAAAAATATTTTAAAAATATTTTGAGTCAAATACACTTAGTTTTCTGTGAATCAGAAAACTAGTCGACTAGATGGGATACACCATTCGACTAGTATTCTATGGAATCTGCAAGAAATTGTTTATATAGTGTAGTCGACTAGTCCCAGATCACTAGTTGACCAGTGCTCTGTGTTTTCTTATGGCCAACTCCTGCAAATCACTAGTGATCAACTAGTAATCGACTAGTACTGCTATTTAAGGATAAACCAGTAATATTTGACTTTGTATTTTTAGCCATTGTAAGGGAAATTTGGGTATTCTGTGTGACACGATTTTTGTCTTATATATTGAAGAATTGCTGAGGGATTTTATAACAATACATTAATCATATTTTTGAGCAATTTTTCAAGCTTTTAATCTCGCTCAAGTTTTCTCAAAGTTTTTCTTTAGGCCATAGATTCAATTGTTTTCGAAAAGCTTTTAAGCGTATCTTATTGGCATATATATATATATATGATTTAATTTCCAAGGAGCTTCATCTCTATTTTTGTGAGATTTAAATCATTTTTTCTCTAGATCTTAAAGTTTCAATCTTTATATATATTTGGGATCTCAAAAATTTTCCTTAGCAATATATATTCTTTGTGCTTCAATCTTGGCTATAGTGTTTTTGTCACTCCACAAATGCAAGAAAGGTTTGTAGATCCTCTATTGAAAGATGTGGTAAGTATATTGTTATTTGCTTGGTGAGTATTTTGGTGTTGTAATTGGGAAGACCTCGACTTGTGAGGTAATCAGGAAGTCTCGGGTTTGAGGCATTGGGACGCCCTCTTGTTGGAAAAGATGCAAGTTGTAATCTTCTCTCTTGGAGAGTTTTGATTCGTAGGAAACCTAAGCGGTGCTCGGTACTAGACGTAGTCCAAGGGGAGGACAAAGCAGTATAATTGCTCTATGTTTGTGATTGTTCTGTCTCTATCATTATTTTTTATTTGTATTACTGCTATTATATCTCCACTGTACATTACTCTTGCAAATACTAAGATTAGTTGATTAAGAGTCAAGTTGGGTAACACCAGTTGAAATCTTTGGTAAGCATAGAGTTGATAAATTTCAATTAGCGCATTTTATTTGATAATACTATTCATCCCCTTTAGTGTTTACTTGCCGCCTATATGATTGTCAACAAAACTAAGCTATCAAACCTTGGGTAGAGATATATTGGGCATTACAATTCATGAGTGATCAAGCGATCAATCCTCAAAATTTCATCACATGCCCTTCTATGACAAAATATGGAATGGGGCTGTAGTTTTTTAAACTTTTAAACTATTCTTTATTAATTTAAATTGGCTAAAGTGTGTTAGTGAAGGTTAAAGATGGTAGGCCTCATGATTGTAATCCTATAACAGTTTTGTCCAATTTTACTTTCCTACCTGGGATCTTTGTAGGAAATGATTCATTATTTTAGCACGTGTGAGGAACAGCCTGTCAAGTGAACTTCATAGCAATTATCGAGTTTCATCAATTCTTCTTTGAAATTAAACTACCGTTTAAACTGATGGTGTTTTTGTATCTTGTATATGTGAAATACTATACTGACTGATAGGATTTGCAATAGATTTGGGGGAAAAATTGGGGTTTTATTGATAGATAGTGGAACTAACAAAGATACGACCTTTAATTTGATAGAAATGCCAACTCTCCCAACTAAGTTAGGCTTCTACACTAATTTCTACTAATTCTCTGAAATCAACATAAGAAGAAATTACCCTAGCACACATATACATAATAAATTGATTTTACTATAATTATGAAATTGCACACGGTGTCGAAAATTGCAGATTTGCCATCGGGTTGGCCGTCCCTTGCCATTGCTGCTGTTTTGCCACCTATTGCCTCAGCTTTTGTCGTCGCCTCTGATATGTTATGAGCCCATCATTACTCTTCCCAATGAAACACCTTGTCTTCCATGTGGGACACGTTACTCCAAGTAAGGATGTTCGTCTCTCTTCCTCCTCAGCTGCTATGCCCTCGCCTTCATCATACTTGACAATCAAAACCTAGAGAGCGCGATCCCGCTGAGGTTAAACTTTTTGTTACATCGAAAGCATAATCAATTGGCCCACTTATTCTGGATCTCTGCCTCCGTGAGTCACTTGAACTCGCTGTCGGGTCGGGGCTCGCTGTTCTTCTCCCGTTTTGTCCGAACCCCTCGTGGCTGGGATTTGTGTACATCCCTCGTAGAATTGTGGGAAGTGACCCCATTCAACACTCCACTGGTCTTCAACTATCTGGCCAGCTCCATCGTCTCTCCTAGTCCCATTGGTCTTAGCTGACGTCGCTTGGCTTAGATGCTCGCCTTAAGCCACTTCATAAAGTTTTCTTCCATAGCCGATTCATAAAGTTTTTTTCATAACCGCTTCAAACATTCCTCTTACTCGACCCAAAAACAACTCAAACATTTTCCTATATTTCCGAATTGTTTCATCTTACTTGAGGGCAAGGAGCTGCTCATGTAGATCACCGTCCTGCGCATCGCGAAAATGGTCCAATATGCAAATCCTTGAACTCACGAGTGAACATGCTGCCTTTGTTTCCTTTACTAGAACCAAGCCAATGACTTTTTTTCCAAACATAGACATGTCACCATCAGATTCTCTTTCTTTGTCATATGGTTCATTATGAAGTACCTCTCTACGTAGTAAATCCATCCATAAGCATCATCTCCCTCAAAAATCGATATCTTCAGCTTTCCGATCCTGTTGTCAATGCCAAAATGCTATTGTCTTGCTCCCCAACTAGGCTGTCTGTAGTGAAACTGCCGATATGCATTTTGTTGTGTAGATGGGATCCTTCAAATTTCCCAAACGGGACACCTCTTGCCGTGCTGTTGGCCCCCATTCTTTGTCAAACAATCTGGGTATCTACCGCCATCTTCAAAGCCCCGGTAGTCATCATGGTAGTTGTCGAAGCCCTTAAAAGTGTCGCCACCCCTCGCAGCATGTTGTCCGGCCCCGGTGGGCCCCACATATACCCCAGGGGTTGTAGGGCCCATGGCGGCCCGCGTCGGGCCTGTGATGTTGTCCCTGGGGTCGCCACCCCTTGGTGTAGTCGTCGGGCCCTCGCGTCCACTCCTTTGCCCTTGGCCGCTTCCCCCTTGATCAGGGCCGTGTTTTCAGCTCACGCTCTCCCATCGCCGCTCGGTCGGATCTCTTTCTCAAAGGTGATGAATTCCTTTGCCCAAAGACGTCGCTTTTTGCCTATGATCTTTGCCGTTGCCTTCATCTTTGTTTAGATCTGTTTTTGTATTCTCCACCTCAGGGGATGTGCGACTAATCTTCTCCGATATTTGTTTCATTAGGGTTTTCATTGACGATTTCATTGAAGATTCCATCGACAAAAATCTTTCATCCTTCGAATCGTCATCGAGGATTCCATCTACAAAAATCTTTCCTCCATCAATTTCTAAAGGCCATTCACTTCGCTTTCTCGTTTCTCCTCCAAAGCTTCAATTTTTGTCGATGACATCAGGATCGATCGCTCCGATAATAATTTGATAGGATTTGCAATAGATTTGGAAGTAAAAATTAGGGTTTTATTGACAGATAATGGAACCAATAAAGATGCGGCCTTTAATTCTAGAGAAAGGCCAACTCTTTTAGCTAAGTTAGGGTTCTACACTAGTCTCTTCTAATTTTCTCTAAAATCAACATAAGAAACTAAATGCCCCCTTCCCGTATCATAGTATTGTTTGGTTCCGTGGGCACATTCCCAAACTGGCTATCACACTCATTCGTGCCTTCCTAGGCAAATTGCTCACCAGAGTCACTCTTGTTAGCTGGGGGATCCGGTCCTCCCCACACTAGGTTCTTTGTGACGTGGGGGAGGACGATTGCATTGACCATCTGTTCTTCACTTGCAGCTACTCCAGATATATTCTACACAGGAGCATCCTTAAGCTGGGGATTGTGAGCTCCCCTCCCCGTACTATTAGTGAGGTTGGGGATCTTTTCATTGCTACTTTTGGGAAGAGAGACTCCGTGGGTTCGCCAAGACTGTTTTTACTGTCATGGTTTGGTACATCTGGAAGGAATCCAACAAAAGAATCTTTGAGGGGGTTTGCTCTATCAAAACCAAGATTTTTGAGGACATTGCTGTAGATGTCAGGATTGCACTTCGCAACGGCGACAGAGACTTCCTCGAGATAGCGTACCCTATGCTAATTAGGGTCTCTCTACGGGCACTTGATTTTGTATTTGCTCCTGCTGGGCCATATCCCCTCCATTCCTTATGGCTCTCCCCCATCAGTGTCACATGTATCTCCTTTGGCTTGTTTTGGTTTTAATATAGATACCCACTTACTTTATATATATATATATATATATATATATATATACACTGATTTTTCACATAATTACAACATTACTCATGGTGCTTAAAATTACAGATCTACCACTGGTTTGGCTGTCTTTGCCCTTGCTGTTGTTTTGCCTCCTCTTGCCCTAGCTTTTGCCGCTGTCTCTGATATGTTATGAGACCATCACTAACCAACAAAAAAGACCCAAGTTTAGATAAGGGAATGGGTTTATAATTTCAACTTACATGTTTCTTCAACGGTTGTAAATAAACAAGGAATAGTCTATCACTATGTGGTTTAGACTAGACATTGATAAATAAAGAGACCAACGAGCATCTCATTGTAGATTATAATGGTTATTCATAATTTTATCCAAATCTAGTTTGCTCCTTATAGTTAGTAGCAAGATTAGAGGTCTCGGTTTCGGTTTCAGTTTCGGTCTTTTGGGAATTTTAGGGTTCGGTCACGTTTCACATATTTCGATGGTTTTGGAGTTTCGTTTCGTTCATGTCGGTAGTTTCAAAAACTTAAAAATCTATAAAATACTTAAAAAACTAGAGTATTAAATAGATGCTATCAAACACTTATCAAATTTGTATTACTAATATGTAATTATAAATTTGCATAATACTATCAAAAATTAAAAATAATTTTGGAAGAGTTTTGCTACTCACTTTACACATTTTGCTAAGTATATCCCATGTTTTCTCAAGTTTACCATTCCCTTACTAAAAGTTAAGGTTAAACATGTAAATAAATGAAACTGGTTAGCAAAATGTGTAGGTGAATAGCAAAAAAAAAGATCAGACGCCCATACTCCATAGTGATGTTAGTCAAATTACACATTTGGTTAAACATATTACAATTTTTTACAAGTTTGCCATTCTCTTTCATGTGTAGGTGTACTAGTCATAACCCGTGCCCGTAGGGCACGGTTCATTTAAAAAAATTGAGTAGTGTACAAAAATTCGGTTACACCAAGTAATGTGAGATTTAAAAAAATTAAAATTGAAAAACTTTTGGGTTTTTTGGTTTTATTTATTTGAAAAAGCACCGTCATCAATTTTGTCCTAGTCATATTTTTGCCGTCACGTAGGACAAAGATTTTGTCCTAGTCATACTTTTACCGTCACGTAGGACAAAGTCGTGAAATGTATAATAGATAGCAAAAAAAAGATCAGACGCCCATACTCCATAGTGCTATTAGTCAAATTACACATTTGGTTAGACATTTTACATTTATTTACAAACTTGCCATTCTCTTTCATTAAAACGTTTAAAAGGAAATGAAAAACTTGTAAATAAATGTAATATGTTTAATCAAATGTGTACTTTGACTAATGGCACTCATTTAAAACCAAGGAAAGTTTTAACCCTTCCATAGTTGCGGCTTGGAGAGTAAGGCCTTCTTCTGTTGGAAAAAGCAGGCGATGGGGTTTCGAAGTCCGGGCAAAGGGCATCGGCTCTTTGAAGGGCAAAGGACGGCGGGGTTTCGAGGCAAAGGGCGACGGGGTTTCGAAGGGCTCTTTGTTTTGCTACACATTAGGATCAGGTTCATTAGCAAAATTTTAGCAAATTTTTTTCAAGTTCTTTTTTCAATCTTTTTTCCTTGTGGCTGTTTCATTTGTTTGCTTTTTTTCCTTAATTCTTTCTCCATTTCATGCCGAAACCCTAGGGTTTCGGCCGAAACCGAGTTAACCTGGATGTATCGGTCTCGTTGGCCTCCGAGACCGATACGATACGATCGATATTAGGTGGTATCGGCCGAAACCTATATCCTTGGTTAGTATGATTTCTCTTTATGTTATTTGGTCATCTCCCTAAAGGGCTTTTTGATAGCTCGAAAGGGGGGATGGTAATGTATTTTGCAGAGGTATTGACACCATTAGATTCCTTTCTTTCTCCCTTCTATATATACCTCTACCATTTTCCCCCCATTATCACCCATTATTTACATTGAGATCACACTCTCTACCCATTCCTTATCGGTCAATCACTTTTACATGTCTCCATTTTATCTCATTTTATATCTCTCTTGTTATCACTTTTTCCATCAATACAGCTGTAGTTTTTTTTTTCTTTTTAGGCAGGGCTTAGCCTGCAACTCTTATGTTCCTTCCCCCCGCCCCCCCGGCCTTTCTATATATCTCCCCTCTCTTCCTGACGTGAAACAAGCAAGGGCAGATCAATTACCCTATTATCATGCCCAGATGCCTCTCAATCCCTTCATCCCTTTTCCGTATATCCCCTCTCCGAATGGAGAGATAAGAAGATATACGGAAGAGAGGGGGCGGGGGGTACATGACCGAGACAAGAGAGGAAAGATGTATGGAACGATGGTAGTGGTGGAGAGCAATAAAAAAATAGGTGGTGGATAGCAATAAAAAAATAGGTGTGGAGAGAGAGAGAGAGAGAGAGAGAGAGAGAGAGAGAGAGAGAGAGAGAGAGAGAGGAAAATTTACAAAAGTCAACCATAAAACTTTAACATTGCTATCTCCATAGTGAACAACTTGATGGGTTATTTGTGCTGGTTGGTGTGTAGATAAGGGGGTTATCTTCAATTTATGTATCCCAAAAATGGATCCCTCGGATAGTTGCTTTATCATGATTTTACACAATCAAGGATATATTTAAAAACAAAAGTAAACATACTAAAAATACTAAAGCACCATGCATTTTCTTTCTTTAAAGATATGGTTTAATGCATTTTCTTTCAAACTCTTAGGTTCTGTTGCTTCCAAATTAATAGTGTAAGTGTATGACAGTTACCAAATTAAGGGGCACTACTAGCAAGACACATACCATTATGCAACATGTGGTGCAGATCTGGTTGAAAACTAACCTTGAACAAGATTGGGAAGAATGACCTTCTATGCACTTGCATTTGCAGGTTTCCTATCATCTTATGTACTTCTTAATTGTGTTGCTAAGTGCTTTGTGATCCGGTCTTTTATTAGTTTTGATAACATGTATCATCTATCCACATTACAACTTTCTTAGAATTTATCGTTGCACATTATGTCTTTGTTAATGCAGTGAATGAGCAATATGACTTCAGTTTGTCCGTTTGCTAAAAGCGCTTCTGGCGAGGGTGGCTGTCCCATGAAGTTTGATCAAAACCGTGATAGACAAAAAGCAGGAGATGAAGACAAAGTTGATAAGCAGAGCAATGATTCTGGCATAGTATCTCCAAAGTGCCCGTTTGGATATGATTCCCATACATTCAAACTGGGTCCTCTAAGCTGCATGATATGCAAGGCGTTGCTTTATGAAAGTAGCAAATGTTTGCCTTGCTCCCATAAATTTTGCAAGTGGGTAGTATAACAATGGTTGTCATTTAATTGCATTGTTTCCATCCTATCTCGGCTTTGCTTAACAGATTCATCACTTGATTCACAGAGCATGTATATCACGATTTAGGGATTGTCCATTGTGCGGTGCTGACATCGAGAAGATTGAGCCTGACACAGATCTTCAGGTTACTGTGGACCGCTTCATTGATGGACATGCTAGAATTAAAAGATCTCAAGTGAATGCAGATGCCACTGAATCAAATAATGATCAGAAAAATGTGATATATGGGGATGTTTCCATGGAGAGGGGTGCATTTCTTGTTCAACAAGCTATGAGAGTGAGTTTATGTTGATAAAGCTATTTGGCCAGATCTTGTACTTGTTTCTAAATAATGTCCGTTTATCAAATTATTTGCCGGCAACATCCAATTCAAGAGAACATCATGCAATTACAATATTAAGTTTTAAGTGTGCTTCTTGTTTGATATGCAGGCTTTCCATGCAAAGAATGTAGAGAGTGCATGTTCAAGGCTTGGCCTTTGTGCAGAAGATATTCGTGAGCAGTTACAGACATCCAGTGACACACCAGAGTTATATTCACAACTTGGAGCTGTCCTTGGGATGCTAGGAGACTGCTGGTTTGTCTCCTTTTCACTTTGTCATCTTATTTTCGTATATTTTATATGCACTTTAAATATTGGGCATAAAATAATGTCATATTAATTTAGAATATTCCGATAAAAGTTTCATAGAACATCAAGTTACCTTCCAGGTTGCTTGCATGTCAACTCATCATTCATATGGGAAAACAAAATAGTACCATATATTCTTTTGCTCATTTCCTTTCTTTTTTATATTTCTTTACTTCCAGTCTTGATAGTCCCCTTCTTCCATCTATTGTCCAATTTGAGCATCTTGTACTCTCATCTTTACATTGCCATAAGCATGCTGTGCATGAGGTATCTTTGGTACACGACTTGCATATGTTAAGATCTTGTTAACATATATATTCGAAGCCCATATGGAAACAACTTGGGGTATCACTAGCACAATGGTTTCTTCATGCTCATTGTTTTTGGTGGTAGCGAATTTCATAGCTCTTATAGAAGGTTAGAAGCTTATTGATAGTACCCTGACTTTTCGTTGAGTAAACATGATAATGTGTTTTAGGAAACTTGGTATCATTTTATTTTCTCTCCGATGAGCTATGGCTTTCAATTTTAGCAATACTGAACCAATCCATGTTCACTCTTGAGCAGCTCTAGCCATGTTAACAGTTTATTCATAGTAAGAAACAATGATAAGTTATGTTCAAATATTTGTTTATGATTGGCTCAAATGCAATGTCAGGTGCTATAATTGCTTGCTTTTAGGATAAATATGCAATTTATGATGCCAATATATCTTTTATCAATGAAACTTGCCACTTATTATCTAAGTCTGGATTGCTATAAAGAATTCTAAACCTATAGTTTAAATGCTTGGTGGGCTTTGACATGCCCTGGGGAACATTGTATATGTACAAAACAGTACATGCATAACAGTCTGACTGATATGCTATTTTAAAATATGACACTGGTCAGGTCTATGCACGATATACTATATTCTATACAACAGATCTAAGACAGTTTGAATCTAGACCTCATATTCAACACTAATATGTTTGAATTCTTGGATTGATTCTGCTGGTGATGACAACCATAGTGTGTGATGATGTGTGTTAGCTGTTTGGACTTTGGATTCCAATCTGTTGATGCTGTTAAACATAATGCGTTGGAATTGGTGCTTTGCAGTCGGGCAATGGGAAATACTATTTCTGCAGTTACATATTACGAAGAGAGTGCCGAGTTCCTGTCAAAGATGCCTGCAACTGATCTGGAGGTTACGCTTGAAATTCTCACAAATTTTGTACTTTGAAAAGATCAAATATGTGTTAAACTTTTTCATCCACTCTGTATGCTTTTAAAAGGTGGTACATACACTGTCCGTTTCACTGAATAAAATTGGAGATCTTAAGTACTACGATGGAGACCTGCAGTCTGCTAGATCCTATTATTCTCGTGCTCTGGATGTTCGTCGTAATGCAGTCAAAGAGCATGCCGATGCATCTTCACAGGTTAATAGTTCTTTTACTTGTTTTTCAAATTTATTTTTATCATGTTGCTTTCCCGGCAAAATTTCGAAATATATGATTGGTAGTTTATGTGATAGGATGCCAACACTGGCTTATTATGCTCTTATAAAAGATGCAATTATTATGATAACCAAAAGAGACATTTTGTGCTAGTTGGCTGAACTAGATATACATTCATATGTTGTAAAGCTACCGTACAATTTTTCCCCACTTGCAACTTACATCTAGATGGCGAGTCCTCTACCTCATGTTGGCAGTTCGGCTAATATACTTGTTTATTTTTTGTGATTTCAGCAAGAGGTAAACGACCAACCACTGGAACGCCACCGCCACCACATTTATTCCAAACTTTGGGATTGGCTATGCGAATCTTTCCATTGACCATCTTTTTCATTTTGTGCAGAACTAACATATTCTTCTTAATATCTTCCATCCTAGTCTGTTTAAGCCTCCCTCTTGCCGTCATTGCTTCACTTAACATGACCTTTAACACTTTTCATATTATAATTTCTTTTGAATGATAAAAGTATAAAGTATAATTGCATAAGTTCCTATGAAATATTACTTATCTTTTTTTCTCTAGTAAGAATTTGAATTGTGAGGAATTAAATGTCTGCTTAAAATATATTATTGCAAGACAATGATCATTCAGAATGCCCATTTAGGGGTTTCAATAGGAAGGGAAAATGAAAATGAAAATGAAAATTTACATTGAAGATTGCAAACTGTACTTCTTTCAGATGCATTAAACAGCAAATAAAGAAAAATAATATATTCTAAATTTCCTGATTTCACTTCAAATTTTCATTTAGATAATTAAAATAATATATTCTAAATATCCTAATTTTACTTGAAACTTTCATACTAATTAATTGAAACAAGTCATTTTAATGATTTCTAGTGAAGACACAAGGAAGAATTCTAAAATAACATAACTAGGCTTCAAATTATACGATTATATAATAATAATATGTTTCTTTCAACATTCATTCAATAGCGTTTTTTGTATTAGGTCGTGAATTATAATTATGAGTTTTCTTAGGAATTAATTTCTTTAAAATCTTGATTGTTGACCAAGTTAAATATAAGATATTAGCATATGATTAACATATCCTGTTAATATCATTGTTAGGATTTTCTTTTACTTATACCCAAGTGCATATTAAAGAGTAGGGTTATATTTATAAATACACATTTTCCATCTTATTGCACAAATTTGGTTAATGACAAAATTTTATGCCTACTTCATTCTGTTGTCAAAGGCCAGGGGATAAGCCGATGATCACTGGCTTAGTTGACATCTCTCCCCCCTCCCTCCGGGATGGCGTGGGATCGAGGCGCGCACGCTGCACTTAAAATTCCGATGTATAAAAAAGGGCAGGGGATAACATAGCTTCATGATCCTATTGGAACACAAAAATCCATGATACTTCCAAAAAGAGAAACAAATTGTTTGAGCTAATATGTTCATGTATGCTAAAATATTGATCATTTGCATACGATTTTTGTGTTATTACAGATAATGGTTCCTTTTGTTAGACTCGCTGTTGAAGTTATTTTTGTATGTTTTGTTTCATTTGAAGAGCAATACTAAATGTCACTTCCCCCCCCAAAGCTATACTAATCTATAAATTATAAGAACACTTGCACAAAAGGAGAAATTTTTATAACAGTAACATATGGATTTGCAGAAGAGGTTTTCATAATTTATCCGGTCTTGTCCAAGAGGTCAAATTTCAAACGATTAGTGTTTTCCCTTTTCATTTTCACATTTCCCTATTCTTTCTAATATCTTCTAATTCCTTCTATCTTCTGATAATCTTTAAATGCTGGCTAGTTTAAATAGAGAGGAGTCATAATCCTCATAATTATTAAATGTGAATTTTACAAACATATAATTGGAAGAAAATCAACGAGCTTTTATGACTTTTAAAGAAATAATTAGTAAAGTTAATAATTTAGAGGGGGGGAGAGAGGAGCAACACATTATCATGTAGAGGGAGGGAGACAACCTTAAAAAGATTTTCATTATAAATGGGATACTGGTTTTAAAAAAGAATTGTTTTTCCCACTTTCATCCACTTCTTACAAACATCTTCCACTCATCAAATCGTGAAGTAAACAAAATAAATTCATGAGTTTTAAAGGACTGTCAAGAGAGAGGGTTACATGTTGAGTTGCATCCATCTTATAATGCGCGCACGCGCACACTATGTGTGTGTGTGTGTCTCTCGTTTACAGTATTTAGATATCATATGTTATAGCTAAGTGGAGTGAATTTTAAAATTTGATGCCTTACATGTAAGGCACAGCAGGAGAGGAGCACCATACCTTTTTATGAGTAAAACCTTCTTTACTTTTGTGGGTTTAGAGTAAGACCATTTTTCCTTTGAGAGAGAGAGAGAGAGAGAGAGAGAGAGAGAGAGTCGTTTACAGTATATAGATATCATATGTTACAGCTAAGTGGAGTGAATTTTAAATTTTGGTGTGTCGTTTACAGTATTTAGATATCATAGATATCATATGTTATAGCTAAGTGGAGTGAATTTTAAATTTTGATGCCTTAGATGTAAGGCACATCAGGAGAGGAGCACCATAACCTTCTTATGAGTAAAACTTTTATTTTTACTTTTGTGGGTTTAGAGTAAGACCATTTTTCCTTTCGAATGAAGCTGCAAAATGGAGCAGCAAAATGTTGCACAAAAATGTTGCACCTGGACTCTTAATTTTATCTCAACAATTTTGGTGTTTTCTTCAAAATTTAGACAAAATGTGTTATAATGTAGGGCTTAACAAACTTACAGTGTTGCATCCGCTGTTACTCTTGATATTAAAAATTAACATCAATACCACATTCCTCAATTCCAATAAATGCATCTAGGACATATTGTGTTCCCGTTCTTCACGACTCCAATCATCTCAATATAGTGCTAACTTTCAGCATTAGTTCATCTCGGAGTCTCTATTGCACACATCTGAAGTTGTACATAAATCACTAGTGATTCAAACATATGAACATAAAAAGAAAAGCATGCATGCAGCATATTAGCAAAACTTAGCGATTCAACATTTAAAGTTTAAACAACAAATTGCAGATGGATAATGATTCACAGTTCAAACATAAGGCCAGGAGTCACCCATAAATAATAAAATCATCAACATATTCAGAGAAACTGATCACTTCAAAAATTTAAACATTCCATTGGGAAATTATACATGCATTCAAAAGTTGAACATAAGGCAGTGTTCTGAAATGCATGCTTGCAGCAAACCCTGTGAAACTTGTAAATAACCAATACGCCATAAATCCTACTTAGAAACTAGAACAACCCGAGATTATCTTAATCCTTTTTATTAACAGGGTCATATGCCTTTATTTGTGCCCTTGTTGAAATAGAAAATAGGCTACACTCCAAACCAAGGTATTTGTACTTTTATATAGCTGATAGCAAACACTACAATTACAGCTATATTCTTGAACTAGAAACTATAATTTTCCTTATTTCTAAATTGAAACTACAATTTATATTTCTAAACTAGAAACTATAATTCTAATTTTTGAACACACTCTCTTCAGCTGTCTTATATATGGAAATGAACCCATCAATAAAGGTAGTTACTCCAGTTTTGGTATTGTGCTAACATCAAAATCTCACACACTATTTTTCCTGACAATCCGATCTATTCATTATGATCTTTATGTTCTAAAATATCAAGACATCAATTTTTAAGTGTATCCAAGGATGTTTGTTTGTTCAACTTGTCGCAAATTTAAGGTAGTAACAGAACTTTTTGTAATGGCTAGATGAACAAATAAAATTCATTAGGTTCACTTAAAAATTGATGATTTAGGATTCTAAAAATATGATGATCAAAATGAACAGATCTTATTGTTAAAAAAATAAAGGGTGTGTTTTTTGTCGCTAACAAAGTTGGAAATTTTCTCTTTGCATAGCTGACCTTCATATTGCTCATATATATGCTCATGGCATAATAAGGTGCATGTGTTGGGATTTTTTTGATAATTCTACATGTGTTATTGGTGTGCATGTGTACCGAGAATTTAGGGCAAGAATTTAGGAAAGGCAAGGCATAGAAGTTTTTGTTATATCCCCTCCTTAAGTTTGCTCATGAATACAAAATGGTATGTTTTACATAAAATTTCCAAATCTATTACATCTTAATACTCCCTCTAAGCTATCATTCATATCCAGCTTGTCGCAGATGTAGTTCACTCTTTACTTTTCTGAAGGTGTAGTAAGTATATATACCACCTGATTTATTGATATAGCATATTAGCTTATCGTAGATTTAGTCCACTCTATCCTTTCTTAAAGGCTTAGTAAGCATACATACCAACTGATTTATTGATTTAGCATGCTTTGTCTCAATCACATTCTTATCACATTGTTGTTTCATCCATGACCGTCAATCTTAATATGTTTATACTCTAATGAAAGATTATGTTGTTAGCGATGTGTATAGCTGCTATGTTATTTTAATAAAACCTAATTGGTGTATCTATCATGAGTTCTAACTCAAAGAGAAACTACTGAATTCATAACAGTTCAGAGGCGGTGTTGTCCATAGCACTGTAATCTGATGATTCTGCACTATATTGAGAAACAACTGATTATTTCTTACGCTTCTAAGATACCAAATTACCTTATATGAAAATGTAATAACCAGTCATTAATTGTTGATCAAATGGTGAATCAACCCAAATTCGCTAGCATTTTTCAAGTATTTCAAGATTCACACCATAGTATCCCAATGCGGTATCCTTGGAGTAGCCATGAACTGGCTTAGTGCACTTACCAAAAAGATAATAACATGATATGTCATATTAAGGTAGTTCAATTTTCTAATTAATCTTCTGTATCATCCTAGATCATGCAATGGTCCTCCTTATTTGGTACAAATTTGGAGTTTGGATCCATTGGTAAGAAGATATGCTTACATCCTAGTATTCCTGTTTCTAACAACATATCCAAAATATACTTCTGTTGTGATAAATAGATACATTTCTTTAAGCGTGCAAACTGTATCCCAATGAAGTATCTGAATGATCTTAGATCCTTCATTTGAAACTCCTTATGAACTACCTTAAATCATGAATTTCGGATGTATTTTCTTCACTGATATCATCAATATATACCCCACAAAATTCGTCTTCCTTGATAAATCTGGTAGACGATGGAATGATCACTTTAACTCTATTTGATGTCAAATCATCCTAAGAATTTGCAAAGCACCCGAAGCAAGCTCTGTGACTGATTAAGGCTTTACAATGACCTCTTCAACTTTCACAACTTTATCGACTCCTTTAAGCAACAAAGCGTGGTGGTTTTAAGAAAGCTATTAAGTAATGCATTCTTGACAACCAACTGATGTAAATGCCAATAATGAGTGGCAGTTAGAGAGCTTAATAAACACACCAAGGTCATCTTTGCAATTGAAGAGAACATATCTAGATAATCGATACCATATTTATGTGAATAATCTTAATAACAAGATTGGCCTCAATTGAGTAAGGAAACTATCAGGATTCAGCTTCACAATGTAATCTATTTGCAACCAACCATCTTATTACCTAGTGAAGTCGGTACAACATCCCAAGTTTTATTAAGTTTATATGCTTTTATTTCTTCTAACATTGAGTCACATCAACTTGGATGTGATAAAGCCTTTGAAATAGACTTATTGTGTTTGGTGAGAGTCAATGGCAGAGAAAAAATTATATATATATATATATATATATATATATAGCAAAAAATGTACCTAAGAACGTGCGCAGGTAGAATTACCTGCGCACGTCCCCTCTGTTCGGTGTTTGTAAATATTTTTTTTTTGAATTTTTTTTTGCAGTAGCTAGATATACTTGTTATGAAGCTCCCCACAAAATTTCAGGTCAATCCGACACCGTTTGAGCCTCCGTTCATCGATTTCAAAAACGTTGCGCAAAACTGTCCAGAATTCTGGACAGTTTTGCGCAACGTTTTTGAAATCGATGAACGGAGGCTCAAACGGTGTCGGATTGACCTGAAATTTTGTGGGGAGCTTCATAACAAGTATATCTAGCTACTGCAAAAAAAATTTTCAAAAAAAAATATTTAGAAACCCCGAACAGAGGGGGCGTGCGCAGGTAATTCTACCTGCGCACGTTCTCAGGCACATTTGCCCCATATATATATATATAGGTAAATATATATATATATATATATGATGGAGAAAGAGATGCATAAAAGATATGTATACGACATATGCTTGTGAAGAGAATGATCTGTGTAAGAACGAGTAGCTTGTCAATGAGCACTCATGATATCCAAATCAGAAAACAACTTCAGTTGTGGAGATTCCAAAGATCGGTTTTGACGTGGAAAGATGTCACATGGTTCGAAAGTAGTGAGATAGAAGCATTATGAGCCGAGGTGGTATCAGAGAGCTAAGTTGTGAATGTTTTCCATCGTTAATGTATTTACATAATCTCAGTCATTTGCGATGGTAACACTTATGGTAAAATTATATCATCAGTGTCATAGTCTCATAGTTGGGTGCCATCTTGAGGTATGATGAGGTTCAGTTGAGACTTAAAGATTTTAACATCAGCAGATACAAAAGACTATTTGGTCGTATGATACTAGTATTTATAGCCTTGTTGTGTATGAGAGTTTCATAAACATACATATTTTAAGGATCATGGTCAAGTTAAAATCATCACTAACATAATCATGGATGAAACAAACATACAAAAATCTTGGGTTGTAAGGAAAACAAATCTACCTTAGAAAACACTAATTGATAAGGAATTTTACTATTAAGCATAGTGAATGAAATACGAATAATAAGATAATAAGTAGGCAAAATAGCATCATACTATGAACTTTTTGAAATATTCATACATAAAAGATGTGTTCGTGTAACCACCAATAAATGTCTATTTTTATGCTTCGTTATTCTATTTTGTTAGGGTGTGTGCACATGAATATTGATGAATAATTTCAAATTCCAAAAGAAACGAGGCCAATTATTTAATGAAATATTTCTTTGCATTATCACTTCTTAAAATTTGTATAGAAATATCAAATTAATTCTTTATTTTAGTGTAAACACTCTTAAAAATTGAAAACACTTCAGATCTATTTTTCATCAGATAAATCTAGATCAAACATGAAAACTCATGTCCAAAAGTGAAAACTAGATTCCACACGAAAAAGTCCCTAGATATCTAAAAAAAACTAGCTCGAAGGGTTTCAATGTATGTTTAATGACTTGTGATTGGTAAGACACATATTGGTGTTTTCCTTATTGATAATACTCACATTTTAGAGTAGATAAATTATGAATCTTAAGATGCAAAAGTTTTCAATTTTCAAGACACGTGTGACCTAATCTGTAGTGAGTGATGAATGGAAAAGTAATGCTAGAGTAAGACTGATAAATATAAAGATATTTGGCCACACCCCCTATGCTAACCATCCACTTCGTTCTTATTTCCTGAAATACACAATGATCAGGGAAGATGGTTACGAAGTAGTGTAACTAATTGAAAGTAAATTAAATGAAAATTTAGGTAGACATAGAATAAATGTTAAAAATAAGGAAGAAATGACATTAATTGAGGCAATATCAGTAACCGTGGATGCGAAACCATTTGTCAGTGTCGCTATCTGTTTACAAGTAGAAGTGGATGAATAATTAAAGGATAATATACATATATTGCTAGTCATATAATTTGTAGCCACCGAATCTATCAAGTAGGACTTAATATGATAGTGCATGCAATTAGGTTATTTGAGCCGACGAAGATCGTAGAGGTAAATGATATATGTAACTGGGTTTCTTGAAACGTCTAGAATAGCTGGTTCTGGTTCCACTCATTGTTAGATATTTGAACATTTTTTAAACTTTTCATTTGACTTTGAATTTACCATCTTAGCACTGCCCTACTCACATAACTCCTAAACCAAACTACAAATGATGCCAACCTTTAAATGCCTAATCTCCTCTCCTTTTTTATATATGAAATTAATTTGGGAGAGTGGAATCACACAATTTTGATGCGATTATGGCTTTTTGTGGACGAAAAATAGGATTTTAGGGATAAGGAACAATAAAAAGAGGATTTTACCACTAATCGCAGGTCTAGAAATATAGGAATAATTCTATTTAATTGACTAAACACTAATTAACCACTAAGAATTGCAATGGAAAATAGCTAGGAATAAATCTAGGGCTTAATGATGAAAAGTACTCACAATCTCAATGGTTCGATGCCTCCCTAGGGCCGGCTGGTCCCTTGCTTAAGGGGGTGATTAGTGAATAGTTGATTTACGAAGCGACCCCCCTCCACATCTTGAAATTACAAGTTTGCCACTGGGTTCGTGGACTCGCGCCTCCTATAATAAACCCGCAAGCCAGAGCCGGCCGCACCCTCTTCTGCAAGAGGCCCCCACGCCGCATCATTACTCACCCCAAAAGTGCCACATTGCCCTCAAGGTGGAAATCTAAAAATTGATCTCGGATCACATCACGGGCCTACCAAGTAGCGTCATAATTCGGCAATTTTCGCCATCTGATTAGCACTTCCTGCTTTTCTTCTGCATTCTGTCGTACCCCCTTCAGCTTTCGTGGTTCCAGTAACACCTTTATGTCATCTGTCAAAGTGGGGGGAAGAATAGACGAGAGTGTGGTGCCCAATAGCCATACGTAGCTGCGACATGTGGAACACTGGATGGATGGTGGATGTATTAGGCAACTGTAAGCGATATGTCACATTCCCAATTTGCACGGTGACCTCAAATGGCCATAGTAGCGGGTCGCCAACTTTTGATTGCTCCTATGTGCCAGCGCCTTTTGTCTGTAAGGCCGCAGCTTGAGGTAGACCCGATCCCTCACTGCAAACTGCACATCTCTCATGTGCTCATCAGCCTTCGCCTTCATAATCTGCTCGGCACGCAGTAAATGTCTTTTTAGCTCCTCCAAATGTCTGTCCCGCTCCTCTAAGTACTCCTCAACCTAAGATACTGGAGTCATGCCCTGACTGTAATGGATTAGCCGGGGAGGGTCCCGCCAATAAAGAATGCGAAAAGGGATGCTCTATGCTGTCGAGCGGTACGAAATGTTGTACCAATATTTCGCCCAGGCCAACCACCTAGCCCACTGCTTCAATGAGTCTGAAGCAAAGCACCTCAAATAGGTCTCCACACTCCTAATCACCAGTTCGGTCTGGCCATCTGTCTGTGGGTGATAGGCCGTGCTCCTTTTAAGGTTAGTCCCATGTACCTTGAACAACTCCTTCCAAAAGCTGCTCATGAAAACATTATCCCGATCTGACACTATTGAAGCAGAGAGCCCATGTAGGCGGACCACCTCTCTCATGAAAGCTGTAGCTACAGTGACTGCTGTATAAGGATGCCGCAAAGGGATGAAGTGTGCATATTTGCTAAGGCGATCCACCACCAACAGTATAACAGTAAAGCCCTTTGAACATGATAGCCCCTCAATAAAGTCCATGCTAATATCCTTCCAGACTCTCTCGGACAGGGCTAGCGGCTGTAGTAGTTCTGCGGACGCCATCGCTAAATATTTGTGACACTGACAAACATCACACTCTGCTGCCATCCTAGCAATGTCCCGCTTCATTCCTGGCCAGTACAACTCCTTTGCCATCCTCCTGTAAGTCTGCTGTACCCTCGAGTATCCTCCTACTGAACTACCATGGAACTCCTGAAATATCAAGGGAATGTGGGTAGACTCTCTGGGTATCACTAGCCTCCCCTGATATAGCAACATCTACCCACTCAACGTGTACTCGGGATGATCTGCTGAACCCTGCTGGAGTGCCTCCCGTATTCGTGCCAACCCTTCATCAGCCTCAATCTCTCTCCTCAAATGCACCCAGTCTAATAGGCCGTGTACTGATATGGCCGCCACCTCTGCTAACTCCTCTCTGCGAGACAGAGCATCTGCTGCCTTGTTCTCCAATCCTAGCCAGCACTGTATCTCAAAGGTGTAGTAGCCAGATTGGAGAGCCACTTCTGATGCTTCTCGGTGACCACGCGCTGCTCCAATAAGTACTTTAGACTCATTTGGTCGGTCCTTACGATAAATCTCCACCCAAGCAAATACGGCCGTCACTTCTGAATGTAGAGCACAATCGTCATCAACTCCCTCTCGTACACTGATTTCAGTCTGGCTCGTGCTGACAGAGTCTGATTGAAATAAGCTAATGGTCTCTGGTCCTGCATCATCACATCCCCAATTCATATCTTGAAGCGTCGGTGTCGATCACGAAAAGCTTCCTGAAGTCTGGTAACTCTAACATTGGTACAGTTGTCATCGTCTGCTTCAGGGCTTCAAATGCCCTGATAGCCTCCTCACCCCACTAGAAACTGTGCTCCTTAAGCTGCTCCGTCAGTGGCCAAGCTATCGTGCTGTATCCCTGAGCAAATTTCCTGTAGTATCTTGTAAGGCCCAAGAAGCCCCGTAGGCCTCGAAGTGTCGTGGGTCGTGGCCAGTCTAACATCGCTGCAATTTTTCCTCGTTCTGTCGCCACCCTCTCAGCTGAAACAATTTGCCCCAAGTACTCCACCTGCGGCTGTCCAAATAGGCATTTCTTTTTATTGGCAAATAACTGATGCTCCTGTAGCTCGTGCAAAACTTCCTGTAAATGCCCCACATGCTCCAAGCTGCGATTGTAGATGAGTATGTCGTCGAAGAATACTAGGACAAATCTCCGCAAATAAGACCGAAACACCTTGTTCATCAAGGCCTGGAACGTCGCTGGAGCATTCGTTAAGTCGAACGGCATGACAAGGAACTCATAGTGCCTCTCATGAGTTCTAAAAACCGTCTTAGGCACGTCAGCCACCCTTATCCGGATATGATGGTATCCTGACTTCAGATCAATCTTTGAAAATATCGCCGCCCCATGGAGCTCGTCAAGAAGCTCGATGATTACTAGAATATGAAACTTGTCAGACACAGTTTTCTTATTCAGAGCTCGGTAGTCAACACAGAATCTTCAACTGCCATCCTTTTTCTTCACAAGCAGAACTGAGCTAGAAAATGGGCTCACACTCGGCTGTATCACCCCTGCCTGCAACATGTCATCCATCAATCTCTCGATCTCATCCTTCTGTATCTGAGGGTATCTATATGGCCGTACACTGATAAGAGACCCCCTCACGCAAGACTATGGCATGCTCATGATCTCTGTATGGTGGAAGTCCCTGTGGAGTTTGGAATACATCCTCATACTGGCTCAGTAGCTGCTCTAACTCTGGTGCCATCATCTGTTCCTGGTCCTCAGTACAATCCTCTAGTGTCACATCCTGCAGCTCTACTAGATATCCTCTTCATGTCGTGTGAATATCACGCGTCATGGCCTTGTAGGACACCAAGGAGCGACATAAGCTGGAGGCTCCCTGTAAAACAAATGTCCTCCATCCGTCCTGATACTCCAATCTGAGCAGCTTCTAGTTGGTTTTGGTCTCCCCCAATGTCTGCAACCACTTCATCCCCAGAATAACGTCTGTACTCCCCAATTTCAGAGTAAGGAAATCTGTGATGCGTCACCTGACCCGTGCCCAATGCTACTCCATATCGTCACGATAACGCCTCGACAGACACTGCTGCTATGTGTCACCTGACCCGTGCCCAACGCTACTCCATATCTCCCCGTGTCACTCAGCTGTAGTCTCTGCTCATCCACCAGTCGGCTGGAGATAAAGTTATGGGTAGCCCCACTTTCCACCAACACAATCATGTCCTGATCGTCCACCTGTCCCACCAATTTCATGGTGCGGTTCGGTGTGAATCCCCCCACGGAATTGATGGAAACCTTCGCCAGGTCCAAGTGTTGGTGCTCCTGCTCTACTTGTCGGCCCCCTCTGCGGGTGCGACGGGCCTCCCAGTGGCTGTCGAGGGTCGGTCGCCCCCCTTCTTGGGCCGACACACCTCCTAGAGGTGGTAGTGACATCGGACGGCGCTGTCGAGATGTGTTGAAGCCTCGGATCTGATTTTCCTCCTTCGCGGCGTCCTCTTTGTCTTCCGCAAAGTACGTATCGGCGTCGTCAAGTAGTCCTTCGACAAAAACCTCTTCTTTCACCTTCCCTTTCACTAAAGGTATCTCCTTTTTGCTTAGATCTATCTTTTCCACAAGGTCATTAAGTTTTGATTGGTCGCCATTAAATTCTGATTTGTCGCCGTGCTAGCCGCCGAACTTTGTTGGATGATTTCCATCATTTGCGCGAAACGCCGTTCCAATTGATCTCCAGTATCTTTCATCATCCCCTGGATCTCTTCTTCTATTTTGTTGTGGAACCTCTCCATCTTCTCTTCCAACAAATCAATCTGCTCCTTGGATCTCGTGTTCGCTATGGATCTATGGCTCTGATACCAAATTGATGTGATTAGAGCTTTTTGTGGACTAAAATAGGATTTTTAGGGATTATGAACAATAAAAAGAGGATTATTACCGCTAATCGTAGATTTGGAAATATAGGAATAATTCTATTTAATTGACTAAAAAGCTAATTAACCACTAAGAATTGCTATGGAAAATAGCTAGGAATAAATCTAGAGCTTAAGGATGAAAAGTACGCACTATCTCAATGGTTCGATGCCTCCCTAGGGCCGCCCGGCCCATTGCTTAAGGGTGGTGATTAGCGAATAGTTGATTTACGAAGCGACACCACTCCACGTCTTGAAATTACAAGTTTGCCACCGGGTCCGTAGACCCGCGCCTCATCCTATAATAAACCCGCAAGGCAGAGCCGACCGCACCCTCTTCCGCAAGAGGCCCCCGTGCCGCATCAAATTCACAAAGACACTAACACTAATGTTACTCAGCTCCCAACCCTTTTCTGACCTACCAATCACTGAACATAAAGTTTAGTCCAACAATTAAGTAATGGCTCTAACTTTTTGTTTGGATTGTTATCTTCCCTCACAACACTTTACACTTTGTTGGATTTTGTTGATTGATCTCTCCCCTCACACCACGTAATACTTGATAGGTTCTCTGCTTAATGAACCCTTGTTGTTTATTGACTAAACCATTTGTCGACTTATGTTATGTGGCCTCGTCGGCATTGAGCAACCTTGATTGGCTTTGATCTAGCACCAATCAAAATCAAACAGCCTTTAATTCCGCACCGATCAACATCAAACAACCCGGATTAGCAGTGATTAGCAGTGATTTCGTGGCAATCGTTGTCAAACAACCCATGTTAGAGTTGAGCAGCCTCGATCAACTTCGATTCATGGCGATCATTTTCAAACAACCCCACTTGATGTTGAATAGCCCCGATCAGTGACGATTAGCATTGACAGTGATTAGCATCAATTGAGCATCAGGTATCATCGAATGTCATCGTAGAGCAATGATGAATCCTCGATCAGCTTTGATTTGTGTTGGATCACAGTGGATCAACCTCGATTAGCTTTGATCGTCGTCGGATGATAGTGGATCAACCTCGATCACACTCGATCTATTTTGGACAACAACAAAACAGATGCGAAAAGTAATGATTGTTGTTGGAAAGCAACGAAACAGCTTTGAGATGGTTGGGTTAGCTTGGTGTGATGACGATGACGATGTGATAGCCATGAGATGAGGGCGTTGAAGGCAGAAGGCAGCAAAGGCGGAAGGCAGCAAAAGCGAAAGCTGCTGTTGTATTTTGTTTGTTTTTTGTTTGTTTTTTGGACAATAGAGTTAAGATCATTGCTTTGATACCAGGAAAGAATTCAGAGCAAGAATTTAGGAAAGGTTAGTGAGAGAAATTTTTGTTACATTCCCTCTCCCTTTTAAGTTCTCATTTATAGAATACATATGGTATGTTTTACATAAAACTCCCAAACCTATCACATCTTACCAAACAAGAGACGTGGAGACATGTAAATAATATAAACTTTTTTCTTGTTTCTTTTATTTCTAGAGAGCACTGCAAGTTAGTAATTCAAAAATAGAAGGAAGCTACGTTGATCATAAATCTATGCCATTCAATAATCAAATTCCATAACTTCAAAGTTGTAGCATGTCTCGAAGGCCACTAATGATTCTATTAGCTAGAGCAAACAATATCAAGATCAAATGTGTATTTTTAATAGTCATTATTGCTGTTCTTTTGTGGCTTAATTTTGGAAAACTACTTCATACTTTCGTTGAATTCCAAAAAATATCTCTTATTTTGATATAATCACAAAACTACCTCATACTGTTCAGGTTTCGATAAACTCTCTCATCCTCATATCCCACTCCCCCTACCGATGCCCTTTGCCTTCTAACCATCGCCGCCCATTCCCATTCCACCCACCGCCGGCCTCCTCCCACTCCCCCACCGTCCACCCCCACCGCCACCCTTCGCCCTCCATCTATCACTGCCCATCCCCTTCTACCCACCGCCACCCTCACCCCCCTACCCTCACCCCACCGCCGCCCCTACCCCCCTCCTTCCACCGTAGCCCCCCGCCCCCTTCCCCACCGCCGCACTCGTCCACCACTTTCCCCCACAGTCGCCCTCCTCTCTCCTCCACCATCCCACAAATATCAAAGTATAAGGTAGTTCTACGACATTAAACCAAAGTATGAGGTTGTTCTACGAAATTAAGCAAAGTATGATGTAGTTCTACGAAACCAAAGTATGATGGAGTTTATCGAAACCTGAAAAGTATGAGGTAGTTTTGCGATTATATCACAATAAGAGGTATTTTTTTGGAATTCAGCGAAATGATGAGGTAGTTTTCTGAAATTAAGCCATTCTTTTGTTTCTTAGGTTGCCAATTTTGACGACTCAATAGATAATGCACAATCATGATAGAGGAACTGAATCACAGCCCGAGGCGTGTAGCGTGCCTGAATCTGACAATGAAATTTAAGAGCACCAAAGGGTGCGATGTGCCGTTTTCTTCTGCTCTGCTACATCTATCTTGCATGCTGATCTTTATTCATAATTCAGCCAACCTGGTTATGGAACTGGCATTCACTAAAGAAATTGTGCCATGGGGTTGTTTCAGTTCCCTGGATCTTTGGTAACATTTGGTTGTCTTGTAGCCGTAAGTGTGTTTGTATGTGTATTCAAATATATAATTACACTATGAGATTGGATAATAACATCTGCTACAGGCGGATGTTTGTCAAATTCCACCTGGGAAAGCAACTACTTCCTCTGCAAAGTTAAATAAAATAAAAATCCTATTTTCGTTTGGAAACATAAGGGGGTGATGTAATGGAGAAACTTATCTGCAATATCGGTAGCTGATGAAGATGTCCCAGAAAATTGTGTGGCTGAGTGACCCTATCCCTTTTAGCCCTCCCCCTCTCTGAAATTTGAGAATGACTTGAATGTGTCGATCTGTTCCACTTAGGGCCTGGAATATAAGGCCTGTAGCTGAATCTTTGTAACATTGGCAAGTCCCCGCGTCTCCGAGTAGAGAATGAGCTGTACGTAGGAACATCACCGCATACTAGCAGTGTTCTGAATGTGTGACTACAGGAAGCAAATTGTGAAATTCATATGTAAAAGTTTATAATTATTTTACAAGCATTTTTTTGTCAAATTGGTTCTAACATATCAAGATCGCAGACGTCTGAATTTATGTATCAGGAATTGTCATTGTAATGCCAAAAATTATGCTGAAATGTCCTTGGCTATATGATACAGGTAGTCGACCTGGCAGTTTCTCTTGCCAAAGTTGCTGATCTGGACAGGAATCTCGGCAACAAGGATGGAGCAATCAGTGGGTTCCAGGAAGCTATAAAACACCTAGAATCCCTGAAGTTGGATTCCAATGAAACTAGTCTGGATAAGCGGGTAATTATGTTGGCTGCTTTGTACTAGCATGTTTTCTCATTATGGACTTCCGTGGTAATATCGAGATCCCTCGTCCCTTTTCTTTCAGCGCCATTCTGTGCTGGAGTTTCTGCACAACCAGCTTGCAGAAAAACAAGAACCAGCTCCTGTTTCTACCGCCGAATAATGCACTGGTCATGCAAGTTGTATTTATGCGCTGCTCATGTAGATGGAGTGAGGCCTTGGGAAGATCCCTATGAAGCAGCTATGGATGGACTATTGCGTGGACACTATTGAATAGTTGATATGACCTACTGGTATTTTGTAGTTGGTTCCGCATAATTTCAAAGTAATATGGTCACCATCCTGTATATAAGGGTCTCACCCAAGGGTTATTTAGAGATGTTGCTTAAGCAGCCAATGACCCGCAATTAAATAAGCAATGCTATGACCTGATCGCAGAATGTCGCCTGAAATGTAGTAGCATTTCAGTTTGTGTACATGCTTGGATGCTTGGTTTGCAACATTTTTATTTGAGACTAATTAGATTCATAGTTATGTGCAATCTTAACAGATATATAGTATGACTTAAAAGTAATGTTTGAGTTTTCTTTGTTAATTTGGATGCTAGCATCGTATGCGCTTGATGTTTGAAATGTTTCCATTCGATGTTCGATGCTTGGACTGTAGTGTTTAATGCTAGATTATCGATGTACACGTTTTATAATTGCGAAGCAGCAGTACATTTTGCCTTGCAGCACAGCTTGCGTCGGGGTGTGAGTAGTGGTTTGTTGTAATGGGTACAGGAGCAGGGCTTTAAGCTCACAGGCAGTGATTCATCTGAAAATTCATATGTTTCTCAAAAACTGACGAGTTGCCCGCAGCTGTACAGAGCGTATGGGAGCATACGCTGCAGATAGCTCACCTCTTTTCTGTAGTTCTTTCCTTTGTGAGACGACTTGTGGCTTTTGTAGCTAACTTTCCCGTGATCAGTATTAATCAAAATTTATCCGTTCTCTATGGATTCAAGGACTCTTCGTGGGTTATGGATCTTCAGTTAATCTATTTGTTTACCTTGGTTTAGTGAGTTTGTAGGGATACCAATCTACAAGGAGACGGGGCTAGCAGTATTAGACTTGTAGATGATGCTTTTACATGGTGAGAATAGTCGGAGACGATCCGAGAGCGATGACATAGGAAACTAGAGAGGCCATTGAATGTTGAAGCAACGGGTGTGCAGGTGCTTTTTTTGACGGGAGCAAACGTTTTGACAGGAGAGAGCGTTCAGTCTGACCAAAGGTAGGTCAGATTGCCTTTCCGGTCGGTAAAAATTGCACAGATGAAAAAATGCAATGAAATTGTAATGGAGATATATTCATGGCATATGATTTTGGGAAGACCAGTGGTAGTTCCAGGTTGTGGGACTTCACAAGGGCCTAAAATTTTACGGTTTGCCCAGGAAAATTCGGTTACTCTGTAGTGTTTTCTAATTTACCAAGAACAAGAAGCGGCGCAGTGTGGTTTAGAAACACTGGGAGCTGAATCTGCAGGATCTGCTTGCCGTTTTGCCTCAAAATAAACGAGTACCAAGTAGCACTCCGACATGGCCTATTTCTACCGACAGCAGTCTAATAAAAAGCTTTGCAGCACCGAATTCATCCGGAACCTCAGCCTGAATCCTGACATGTAAGTTCTCACACTTACTCCGGAAACTTCGACTAACAGCCAAGTGACCGAGTGTGGAGTGGAGTATAAGCAATGGCGACAATTATTGAAGTAACTTAGGCTTGTAGGCAAATATTGCAGGGGTTTATCAGAAATTCGCAGGTAAAGAAGAATTGTCAGCCGTTCTCTCTGTACTTTACTTGAAATTCGGAAGGCTTATGAAGAAGGGGCAAGAGAACACGACGGAGAACAATAAATCAATAGCAAGAAATTAATATGCCAGACATATGCAGCTTGCTTCGCAGGATGCACGACCCTGCGTATGATATAGAAAGATGTTAAGCAAACAAATTACAAATGTTACAAATGAATGAAGTGTAACAGTATAACGCATTTTACAACCTCGATTGTTCATTAGGAGTCCAATTTCATTTGATCAGTTGGCTGATGATGTTTCCTGTATAACTAGGACTAAAATGCATTTTTGTTCCTCGTGCAAATTAATTTCTCTGGAAATTTTGCTCGTGGAGCAAGATTAGTCATTCTACGTCCTGGAGTCAAGAAACTCGGCTGAGGTTTGAGGTTCCGAGCAGATTTGGAGATCATTTTCTCAATAAGCAGCTTCAGAACTTACGAATCATCATACTAGGATTTCATCTAGTGGAAATTCTCTCATTTCAGAACCCCCAGACAACAGCTCCCTGTGAGTTTCACTTTTCTATGGGCACATGGTAGGAAATCTTGCTGCATGCAAGTCGAGGCAGATTGCATGCATCAAACGGTTAGAAGTAAATGAATTTTACACAGCAGGCATTTTCCTCGTAACAGTTTGCAAAACACTCTAAATAGAAAGAGCTCTCGAGGAAAAGGAAAAGGAAAACGTGACAGAACACAAGGGCCACATTGGTTAAATGAAAGCATTTACAACAACACACTAATTGACAGAATATTGACAATGCCCTGCACACCGTGAGTGCGAACAATATGGACAGTAAAAACAGTAGAATGACGATCACAGCTCCGACAGTATGGCGGGAATGTAGTGAGAAAGCTCAGCTGTTAGGGACTGAAAGCCATTGACGAGCTGGGTATGGAAGTCCTGGTCTTCCTCGCCTATCAATCTAAAGTGGACACGGATTGCACGCTTGCATACGGCCATGAACTCTAGAAGTGCAGCAATCAGTTGCTGCAACTCCTGTGACCGAAGCCTCGTTGCAGGCTCACCGGACAAAAAGGCAGTGCAGACACTAAGCACGCCACTGTTCACCTGCACCGCAAGGTAACATGGTTAAAGAAAGGTCACACCTCCAGACTTTTTAAGACTAGTAGACTGCTCAAATGATCCATTGTATTCAGCAGTATTAATCAAGTTCTCAGGCCAATCGACTTCTGCAGGCATTTACAAAAGCGAATGTGAACAATGTAAACTCGAGGTCCAAAGTAGTTTCTTACCTGCACTGCAACACTGCCCTGGAGTATTCTCTGCAAACTCTGAAGCCTAGGTAATTGATCTCCTTCTGAGCTACGAGGTTCTTCCAGCTCATTTCTCAATGCCGCTGTCCTGGTTTCAATCATTCCAATAGCATTTTCTACTGGAGAAAACTCCAAGGATTCAGACTTGGTAACCAAAAGACGATTCACAAGAGCAGGAAATGAGCCCTCAGTCTGGAGGACGGTTCGCCGCTTCCACTGATCTTCTAGCCCACCTTGTGTCTTGCCATTTTTTGTGAATGGGGTGTCAAATAAGAATCGGTCAAAGACCCTAGCTCTTACGCCTCCAGTGGATAAAGAGAAGATCCTCTCTCGCCTGCTGCCCAAGTCCTCATCTTCCATAACAGGGTCCACTGCGGTAATCTGCAGGTAACAGACACCAGCCTGCAATTCCTCCGCATTTACTTGTCTGGAATCTGGTATTATATGAAGGGTGTGATTGCCATCCATCCTGGATTCATATATATGACTTAACTTTTCCATTATGTCACCCAGACGAACATCACGCGGCTCCCTGTACACATATTCCTTCTTATCCAGCTTACCAAAACGAGCGCCATAAAATCCCACCCGATAATAAGTAGCATCTATAAAAGGTATTGGACTCGCTTCCTGCTCCAGAATTGATTCGTAGATGTTGGTGAGAGATGTATGGCACTTAGCAAGCTGCCCGAATGCCCTCCTGCTCTTATAGACTGGGATTATCAGTTCCAAGATGCTGGCACAAAAATGATATAGCTCGGCTTGTGAAAAGAGCTTATTTGCCAGCTGTAAGTACTTCACAGCAGAATCCACAGTGAGTTTAGATGCGCCATATCCTTCTACCTCGGCTGCTGATGCCTCAGCGAGGACTGCAGTGCTAACCATTGGACAAATCTTGCGCAATGCTGCTACATGGTCCCTGATCCAAACAGCATCATTCCTCCCTACAAGGGCCTAGAAAAGAAGTCAACTTGATATGAATGATTACGCATCTGGACAGGTATGAGACACGATAACACCGGAAAAAAGCTCAGAAGGGCACAATCCAAGAAACATTCACCTGCATGATCACGCCCGCAACAGCAACGGCACACTGAGCAGCTTCAGCCCATGATTGCATCTCTTGATGTGCATCGCATAAATGCAGCAACCACATAATGTGAAGATCTGGAACAGGTGCATAAGCCATTGCGAGCTTATAAAAGCTCTCAGCAGCTGCATATCTATCTGTGTTCATCAGAGAAGCCTGTAAAATAACAAACCATGTTATTCTAGAACGCAAATCAACAGCAAGTCTACCTGATTCATTAACGCAAAACCTAGCTATTTCGTAAATGTGCAGCCATAACACGCATACAAGCCTATGTTAGATCTGGAATTACTTTGCGCACAATAAGTCATGAAGGAATTACTTTGCGCACAACAAGTCAGGGGGAATTGTACAAGGAGGGGTTTCTTATTTAAACTAGGTCTAGCCGTCATTTATTTTCATGTTGAAATTGAGAGTAATTTTATAATTAGAAAGCGAGTTCTTAGAGAATTCTCAGGTAGATCTAGGAGAGTGCGGTCGTCCTCGCTTAAAGGCGTCTTGGGAGGAAGGTTACATCTATCAATTATAGCAAATTTATCTTTTATTCGCTGTTTTATTAATATAATTTCAGATTTGCTTTCGGATCCTATCAATTGGTATCAGAGCGACGATCTTGGCATCCATGGAGGCGGCTACCACCAAAAAGATTGAAGCTTTGGAGGAAAGATTCGATGACGAAATTAAAGATCTGAAAAAGTCTATTGAGGATCTCAGATCTGAGGTCAAGGCGTCGATAAAAGGTCTTGAGGCGCGAATGGATGAAAAATTTGAAACCTTCATGCAGATCATGATGCAACAATTCGCGAATCTACATGCGACAACTTTGATGAAAAATTCAGATCTGGGTGAAAATTCAGATCTAGGGCAAATGAAGACAACTTTGACGAAAAAGAAAGATGGAAGAAAAGTTCAAAGGAGGCCATCTATCTGACGCGAAGGAAGGATCTGACGGAGTGGAAGAAGAGGTCACGAAGCAAGGAAACCCTAGCCGTCGTGGGGGGTTCTGCGACCCCCTGCAGGGCCAGGTGCATGCAGCTGGACTGCAGGGCCTGCAGGCCTCTGCAGTGGCCCTGCAGCCCACTGCATGCACTACAGTGGGCCTGAGCCCACTGCAGTGGACCTGCAGGCCTTGCAGTGCACCTGCAGGCCTCTGCAGACCACTGCAGGGACTCTGCAATGCCCGTGCAAGGCCGCCGGAGACGCCTTGAGCCTTGGAAGGATGACCCGGGACCCGGAACATGTGGGGAACCTGCCGAGACTTCGATGACAAATTTGGACTTCTTCTTAGGCATGATGATGATGTGGAGGAGGTCCCGGTACTTCAAGGGCCTCGGTATGCGGCAAAAAGGCAACGACACAAAGTACTTCGAGCATACGAGAAAATTCAGACCAATTATTACGAGGATCCAGGCTTTGGAAAGAATGTTGATGACTATGCTCGGATTGAGCATGATTGGGGAGGCAATGTCAACAGGGGCGACAACCCTAGGAGGGACGATGAGAGACGCAGGGAGGTACGACACGACAATTATTACCCTCTCACTGACTATGGACAGGCAGGAGGACGAGTGGATCAGGAGTGGCTTGGGACTGAAGGCAGAGTGAGAAGACTGAAAAGGCTATTGTTTGATGGAGGTGATCCTTGTGGCTGGATCTATCAAGCTGAGAGATTCTTTGCGGAGGCACGTCTGACAGAGAGGCAAAAAATGGAGGTGGCTGGCGTTTGTTTCGAAGGAGAGGCACTCTCTTGGTTACAGTGGAGACAACAGAGACGTCCTATATGTTCGTGGGAGGAGCTCAAGAACTGCTTGATGGAGAGATATCGATATGCCCAGGAAGGAAATTTACAGGAAGGAGATGGTTGGAGTGGCTTCACTTCCCGCAGTCCGTCAGCAAGAGGACCTCGACGACCCGCTTGGAGCAGCACTATCTATGGACTTCATGCACCACCTTGAGAACAAGGTGGATTTTCAGGGGCGGAGTAATGTTAGATCTGGAATTACTTTGCGCACAATAAGTCATGGAGAAATTACTTTGCGCATAAGTCAGGTGGAATTACTTTATGCACTACAAGGAGTGGTTTCTTATTTAAACTAGGTCTAGCCGTCATTTATTTTCATATTGAAATTGAGAGTTATTTGATAATTAGAAAGAGAGTTCTTCGAGAATTCTCAGGTAGATCTAGGAGAGTGCGAACGTCCTCGCTTAAAGGTGTCTTGGGAGGGAGGTTACACCTATCAATTGTAGCCAATTTATCTTTTATTCGCTGTTTTATTAATATAATTTCAGATTTACTTTCGGATCCTATCAGCCTACCAACCACTAAAAAGAAATTTTTTTTTTTGGGGGGGGGTAGAAGAGAATAAGACTATCTTTAGCCTCACACTCGATATTCTTGTTACGATTGCAAGAGTCAATATATCTCTAAAAAAGTAAATATATTTTATTTAAATAAAAACACTATTACTAAATTGAACAGTAAAGCCCTAGAAGATGATCGATACAATAAGAGTTGGCTACGAAGGACAAAGGTGTGTCAAGAGCTATATTTACTTCGGAACAAAAAAAGATTGTTTATGCAGAAAATTCAAAAAAGATTAGCCTTATTTCTATTGATTTAGGCTTATTTAGTTTATTTAATAAATAGTATATGTTATACACGTAGACTAGATAAGCTTCTAGAGCCTCCTTTTAATATTTCTTTTATTTTCTTTATTTATTTCAGCACATGTCGCGCTTGTAGTATTAGCTAGTCATTTAGGCTTATTTAGTTTATTTAATAAATAGTGTGTTATACACGTAGACTAGATAAAAGCTTCTAGAGCCTTCTTTTAATATTTATTTTATTTTATTTATTTATTTTAGCACATGTCGCGCTTGTAGTGTTAGGTTACATATCAGCATTGTAATCACAACTTTTCAGTTAGTTGATGAATGAACATGAGTTAATTATTTTGAGTAATCTTAGTAAGTTTGTGCGAAACTATATATTTCCAAGAAATCTCTTTGCATGTGAGGTGCTCGTAAGTGGGGGTGCGAAACTTTTAGGAGTGAGGTCCGAGAGATATCTTTTATTTATTTTATATTTATCTAAATATCTAGATCTATCACTCTATCAAACCTTAGATCTGCTCTCGAATTTCCACCATCCTATTACCCTAAATCTACATTCCGCTACCCGTTTCATATCAAATTGTTTCATAGCAAATAGAACAAAATTTTTTCATATTTTTAGTCCTAAAATTTTCATATTTTTATTAGATAAAATAGTCCCAAAAATTCCTCAAGTCCAAACCCTAGCTGTCATGGCGTTAGGGTTTAGCTTTACGTCTAGAAAAATCAAAGTCCAAAAATATCGCTAAAACGCTAGTCACCATCTTCCAAGCATGACTTTAGAAGAAAAAATCTGATTTAAAAAAAAATCAAACTATCACCAAAACCATACCACCAGTTGCACCTCTGCCCCATCCTGAAATTTTTAAAAAAACTATAAAATTAAAAACATCACTATTCATCATCACCAAACTCACATTTTCACCATCCCTTCTTTCAATCATCTTCACCATCGTCAACACGACAAACTCCATCAACGTCGGCGCCGTCATCTTCATCTGCAGCATCATCAAGACTGTTGCCTCGCTAGTATCCTCGTCGTCATCCCTTTCATTGGATTCATTGCCCAAAAATCTCATCATGACCAATCTAAATATGACAACCATCGACTCCACCACACACGCCGGCTGCTTCCTTCAGATGCAAACACTAGGGTGACAAAATGAACTGACCCGACCCGACCCAAATTCGGCATCCTTAACTGGGTATGGGTAGAGGGATATGTGTTGGGTCGAATCTGGGTTGACCTAGCCGTGTGTGTAATTGAAATAGTGAACCACATATTGCCTTAGGAGTTTTGGTGATGGGTTTGATTTAGTTAGTGCTCTTTCTGAAGTGATCATAGTTGAATTCATGTGTTTGTAATCTTTTTTCTTCTTAATTTCAAATGTTAACTTTTACTTTCCTTAAATAAATAAATGGTTCCTAAGAAACATTGAGATTATTAGCTCAGCTGGTATGCACGTGTTCACTTGTTGGGGTGATCTTTGATTCAAATCCTGCGAGCGGCAATAATTTAAAATAATTTTTTAAAAAGAGAAAGCCATGCATCCATGAGGGTTGGGGTCGGGTGGCCCCACACCTGGGTTGGATGTAAGTCTTATGTTTCCAGCCCATATCAATCCAGGTTAAATTCAGGTACACCCCTAAACGGGTCAGTTCAGACCCGACCCGACCCCCGGACCGAGCAGACCCATTTGTCACCCTTAACAAACATTGACATTGACCCATTTTGTCAAATGTCTGTAGTTAGACACCTCATCCACGTCGTAGTGTCTAGGTCTGAAGGTAGAGCTGCCTAGATCTGTGTACCCTCTCCTTTGACTTTAGCCCCAGCATCATCTTCTGACAAAATCTACATAAAAACACCATCGTTGCCACAGATGGTCGCCATTGCCATTCAAAGTTCCATGCCATACATTGTCACCATCGAAGCCATTCGAATCAACTGTCGACCATTCCGCTGCCACCGACTATCTCATTAGTCTCATCATCATCCTCGACCCAATCTCATCGCAATCATTCATTGCTATCGACAAATCAGTCCACCGTCATCACCGCACTTCTGCAGTCACATCAACATTACCGTAGACCTAGGTGTCCCCTTTCTCTACGGACTCCTTCACGCACTCATCTTCAACGGTGACTTAATGCCTAAAGAGGGAGCCTCCTTTCAGTGTCAAAGATCAGACTCGAAAGCATTCAAACCTGACCCGTTGCAGAGACCCAGTTCGATTTAGATTGGGCCACTCTAACTCAAGCCAAATCATTATTTTTATGCTTTTTTAGCTTGTTAGGAGCCAGATTAGAGCCGATTTACAGTTCGGCTAAGCCATTTGAAATTTTCAGCCATATTTCAACTGTCCCGTATTTGATAGCAGATCAATAGGAACTCTACAAATTATTCTTTGTATAGTCTTCTGCCCTTAATTAGCAATCTTATGCCCTTCCGGAGTTTCACTACATGCCTTGATGCCTGAAATGCATAATACAAGAAAAATAAGTCTATTCCACACCAATATTGTGCATGACCTTTATTTGATTAGAGCATGAGTAAGCATCTTGATCCCAAATCAGAACCACAACTCGTGCCCGAACCAGAGCCATAACCACTGCCAGTCTAAGGACTAGAGATATATCTTGAGTCCAAGATCAGATCCGAGACTGAGTCTAAGTTTGAAATCGAGTTTAAACCTGAGACTTAAATAGCAGCTTGTTATTTTAAGCAAGAGCACGTTGAGTTTATGATTTCAGATCTTCCTATGTTTACTGGTCAACAAATTTTACATTTTATTTCACTGCTTTTGAAATAACTAATGAGACCACATCTTAAGGGAAGATATGCAATTTTGACCCATTAGGAGCGTTTTCGTAATTTTCAGATCTCTAGGGGATTTTTATTAATTTTCAGTTTTAGGGGGCTTTTTACAATTTGTTATTTCAGTTTATTATTTATAGATATTAGGTGAATTATGGATTCTCTTACTTGATTATTGTGAAGAAACTTGTGAGGTTGAGAATTCCCTCGTCTATTAGACCGATGCGGTCATCCTCTATAATTGGCGACTTGGGAGAGCGGTCCACCTCTATAATTGATGCCACTATCTTTGTTATTTTCAGTTACATAAAAAATCCATTCTTTTCCCCAAATCTTCTCATCAAACCCCTAAAAACCCTACCTTTCTACTAAACCCTACCTTTCTACATCAAAACCCCTAGACAAATCCTATCAAGTGGAATCAGAGCACGACAATCCATAGCAGCGACGTCGAACACCAAGATGATTGAAGCTGTGGAGGAAAAATTGGCTAGCGAGGTAGGAACCCTAAAAGAACATCAAGAGATGAAAGCGGTGATGGCGTCGGAGGAGAGGATTGTTTCTAAACCACAATCTTCTATGGCAACCACGATCAAAAGGGCTTTCGAAACCCCAACGCAACAAACGCAGAGCTAAAGGCGAAGAAAAAGTTAGATTCGGACGAAAACCTAAATCTAGGGCAAAATGTGACGGCTTTGGAGAAATAAAAATGAAATCGGAGGAATTCGTTGAGGGTTTGCTCTCTGACACTGACAATTGCTTCGAGGAAGCAGAAGAAGAGCCCATGATGGGGGAAACCCTAGTCGTCGCTCCCGGAACATCTGCACGGCCCTGAGTATAATCTGCAGGGGCATCTGCCCCGTGCAGGCCATCTGCAGGTGCGCCCGGCCCATACAGAGCCCTGGCAGGGGCGCCCGGCCGCTGCTAAGCCGCCAGCCCCTGCAAGGTACGTGCATGGGATGTATATGGGCCTGTAATGTCTCTGCAAGGCCGTTTGAGCTTTGCCAATGTCCAGCAAGACCGACGGGGCTCCGCGGCCACCTAGCGACACACCGAGAAACCGGCGGTCCTCATAATCACCTCTCAGAGCATGATGAAGACGACTTTTGAGAGCCCCACGGCCCCCGATATGCTGTAGAGAGGTGACGACGCCCACTTTCGGCCCATGCGGAGTATCCAGGGACTACAACGACGACCTAGATCTTGATGCCGACAGATGAGGCTCAGCTTGGGGGCGACGATGATTGGAGAGGATATGGAAACATGGATAGAGGCCAACGAAGAGGGTTTGAGCGACACAGTGACAGATGGCAATATACTTATCAACCTCATCATCACATGCAGGTTGGGGGGCATGCAGATTAGGGAAATCTTAGGATGGACAGTCGAGTGAGAAAGCTGAAGATGCCCATATTCGAGGGGGTGACCCCTACAGTTGGATCTACAGAGCTGAGAGATATTATTCAGTGACACACCTGACGGAGGGGGAAAAATTGGAGGTGACCGGCGTATGTTTCGAAGGGGATGCACTCTCTTGTTTTCTTTGGAGGGAGAAGAGGAAGCATATACGCTCATGAGAGGAGCTCACAGATTGTTTGGTGGATATGTTTTGAGATATCCAGTGGAAAAGCCTACAAGAGCAGTTGATGACGCTCAAACGGGATGAGGCTGTCGGGGAGTATAGAAAGATGTTTGCGGCACTCTTAGGGCGAGTCGAGGACACACCCGAGAGGACTTTGGAGGGGTGATTCAAGAGGGAACTCAGGCCAAACATCCGTGCAAAACTCTGCATTCATCAGCCTAGGGGACATGTCAAGACAATGGACCTAGCACAGTTAGTAGATGATCGCTTTTTGGAGGAGAGGATGTCTAAGGGGACTTAGAGTGAACCCAATCTTCACAGTCAGGAACCAGTAAGGGAGCCAAAGGCACCGACAGGGGGAAGACCAGTCCAGTAAGGAGAACAATGAGCAAGGAAAGAGATGACAATACATGCTCATGACAGATGCTCAAATGAGAGAAATGCAGGTGAAGAGGCTGTGCTTCAGCTGCGGCAAAAGGTTCAGCCATGTGCATCATTGTTGCAACCACGCTCTCCAGTTATTGATAGCTGGTGACGGTAAATGATTATGAGAGAAGAGATAGAAGAGCTAGGAGAGGACGTACATATTCATGTGAAATAGCATGCCCATAGTTTTCAAGCACCACGTTGAGGACAATGTGGATTTTCGAGGACAGACTAATGATGAGACCGCATCCAAAAGACATATATGTAATTTTGGCACATTAGTGGCATTTTCATAATTTCGGATTTCTATGGGCTTTTTATTAATTTTTAGTTTTAGGCGTATTTTTGTTATTTGTTGTTTTCAATTTATTATTTCTATGGGCTATGAGGAATAGGTATTCTCATGATTTATTATTATGAAGAAACTTGCGAGGTTGAGAATTTCCTCATCTATTGGAGATTGCGGTCGTATTCTATAATTGGCGACTTGGGAGAACGGTCTACCTCTATAATTGTGGCCACTATATTTGATTTTTCAGTTTGCATTAATAAAAATCCCATCTTTTCCCCAAATTTTTTCATCAAACCCTCAATAATCCAACATTTCTACCAAAATTCTAACTGTCTACATCAAAAACCTAGAAAAATACTATCAAGTGGTATCAGAGCACGGCGATCCATGACAACGGTGACGAACACGGAAAGGATTGAAGCTATGGAGGAAAAAATTGGCGAGTGAGGTAGGAACCGTAAAAGAGCAACCTCAAGAGATGAAAGCGGAGGTGGCGTCATTGGAGAAGATTATTTCTAAACTACAATCTTCTATGGCAACCATGATCAAGGAGGCTTTCGAAACCCTAACACAACAAATCGCCGAGCTAAAGGCATCGAAAAATTCAGATTTAGGTGAAAACCCAAATCAAGGGCAAACGACGATGGCTTTGGAGAAATGAAAAGCGAAGGAATTCGTTGAGTGTTTGCTCTCCGACACCGACAACTATTTCAAAGAAGTAGAAGAGCCCGTGAATGGAGAAACCCTAGCTGTCGCTCAAGGAACACCGACACGGCCCCCTATAAATTTTCTGTAGGGCCGATCGACCCTTGTAGTCAATTTGCAGGGGCTCCCCGCCCTTGCAGATAATCCGCAGGAGCATCAGCCCCCTGCAGGCCATCTGTAGGGAGCTTGTCTCCTATAGAGCCCTGACAGGGGCACCTGGAGTGCCACCATTCCCCTACATGGCATGGGCAGGGGCGCACATCCCTTGCAATGTCTCTGTAGGGCTACTGGAGCACTGTCGAAATCCAACAAGAACGACGAGGGCCCCGCAGTCCCCTAGTGACACACAGAGACACGGGCGGTCCACAAAATCATCTCTCGAAAAAGTGACGAAGACGACTTCTGGGAGCCACACGGCCCCCGATATGCTGCAAAGAGGCGATGACGCGCACTTTGTCATGCCCTATTTTGCACTATACGTATATTCTACTAAATACGCGTGGTATTTCTATCTACGGTGCATACGTAGGCATGAGATAAACGAAGATATCGATGTATATGACGTAGTGCAAGGGGGATTAGGCCGTAATACGTGACTAAAAGAAATGAATGCGAAGTGTGAAGGCGAGAGAAGTGTGAAAGACGTCGTGTGTGTGTGCAAACAACAGGAATGTGTTAGACGCGTGTGTGTGATGCGTGTATGCATGCATGGATGGGCGTGGATGTGTGTAGGAAGAGCCATGCAAGTGTGAAAGGGGTTAGAGGTCAATGACAACCCCCGTAAATTTTTAGAAAGGTCAGGGACAAAACGGTCATTTGGGTTAAAACTGCTGTGCGTATATATACTTAAGTGGTCGGTGCATAAAGTAATGGCAAACTTGTAAATACTTGGAAGGTGAAGGTGTATTTTAGTCATTGCCTCATGGAGTATTCCCTTGGAGTATTCCATTCTTGCATAAGAAGGAATTACACTTATAAATAACCCCGTCTTTCCACTCTTCTTTCTTATTCTAATTCTTTCTTCTCTCTTCTCATTTTCTCCCCTCCACCCTCCTAACCATGGCCGGCCACCTCCCCTCCTCTTTCCACCTTATTCCTCAAATAAAAACCCTTATTTTCATTTCCAAATAAAAGGGGTTCAAGCTTACTTCAAGATAGAAGAAGATGGAGAAGAAAGTAGAGATGAAAGAGAGGAAAAACCAAGTTTGAGGTAGGAATCTCTTGGAGTTGGAATTCCAATAAATTTAATTTTTTCTAATTTGTTTTATAACATGTTTTATCTAATATGTGATGAAGATAATCAATTTTTACATGCTATTGCTCAATTTCACAATTTCCTCTTTGAAATTCCTAGCAAAGTCATCTCCTTTTGAAATTCAGAAATCTTGATGTCTAATTTTGTCTTAATTGTTATTACTGTAGCTCGAATTGGATTTCGAAAAAATATGAGCATGTAGATCTTGAATTCCTACCCCAAAATCATATAAATATTGATATATGTTCAATTCTAAAATTAGGAGTAAAAATTCAAACTCTACATCATGTCTGTTTGATTTCCAGCTTTGACACAGTTCAGTAGAAATAGCTTAAATACCTGCACACTCAATGAAATTTTGTGTTCTTGGTCTTGTTGAAAAATTAACAAGTTTTTCTAAAAGTTTATTAGAGTGCTTGTAAGTTGAATTTCTGGCTAGAACATGCTCAAAACTGGCTTTGAACACAGACCCTGAAATCTGTCTGAAAAACAGATTTGACACCATGCACTAAATAATTCACCATAAATCAAATACTTAATATTTTTGCATGAAAATTTATCTGTGAATCCATAACTATCATATCTACAAGTTTCATTCAAGAAGTTTTGCTAAATTATGTATATAAATGGATGATATCAGCCACTTTTTATGACATCATGTGCATTTTCTGCTAGTTGAAGCTTTTGCATGGTGATATGATTTGTGTAATATTGCCATTTATACCCGAATTGTCCATGATTGTTGTTGTTACCTAAAGGGAAGTTGATTGGTATGGTATTCTATGAAATTGCTAATGTGATTGATATGTGGAATATGATGCATATCATGTGTTCGATGAAATGCCACAATGAAGGCAATAACCAGTAATTTGAGAAACATGTATGTGTTAGTGTTGGGCTTGAGCCACATTGATAAGTGGTAAAGTTAGAGGCTTGAATGGTATGGATACATTGAAATTATGAGTGGATAATATGTTGTGATAGAGGGCATGTCACGTGAGTGCATGACCCCATGTCTGATGATAGACAGTTGAGGTGATATGTGCATACCCATGCCATCAAGACCCCTAACGTGTCACTTATGATGTTAACCTATAAAATTGAATAAATCTCAGTCCTCTCTAATGAGGGTGAGTTAGCAAAGCCCGAGTTTTAGGTAGAATTTGAGTAAATTGAGGATATGAGGCCTAGACTGTGAAGTTGGGAGATGATTATGTGATGTGTGGAGTTTACACCCACTCGCCTTTACCGGGAGTGGAGGTGTTAGGGGGTTGTAGAGCCTCACTCCTACCAGGGACGGGGGAGCTGAGATGCCCGGCGTACAGTGCCCGTGCCCACTGCGTCGTGTGCTAGTTCACCCCAAATATGGGGTGAAGTCCAGGACCTCGTATCACACAGTTTACCCAAATTCCAATTAATTCAATTATGAAATAATAAAATAAGATTTGCGTGTTACTTCTACTGCTGGCAGCACTTCCCCTTCTCATTTGCCTGTTCTTTGTGACTCTGTGTCATGCCTCAGGCAATTGCACTCTTCTTATTAGATAATGTTTGCTTGAACACTTTTGTATTCGTTATTATTATTATTCGTGCTAACTCTTTTCTTGCAGTGACTCGACATGGGACCGCAGATACGATTCCTTTGTTTTATATATTTAATTTTCACTCTATTACTTAGTTACATGCTCTGTTTCTCTTGCTTGCCGTGTGATCTGATAACCCTAAAACGGAGTTCCAAACCCAACTTGGTTCCTACTGGGGCACGCATTGACGTGTTCCTCCCCATTTTTCAGGTAGCAGGGTTAGCTTGGTTGGAGGTGATTTGGAGCTGGGTTCAGGGGTAGCACTGGATGTGAGCTGTCTTGTGGCGTGATATGGATGTCTTGGGAGGTAGAGAATGATGGAGTATATGTAGTGGTGTACCTGGGTTATGTATATAAATAGAAGTTGTTATATATATGTTATGTTGTTGATCTATGTATTCATGAGATCATTGTGATGTTATTGTGAAGCTTTACTTGTACTATCCCAGCATGTGTGCAGTGGCCTGCTTGTTCAGTTTCTCCTTTTCCTTTCTTTACCTATCTCATCACCCTCACTCTTCAGAATACTTGGAAAAAGTGTTGATGCCAGGTATTCTGGGGAACGGGGTGTGACACACTTCCTGCCCATGAGGAGTATCCAGAGGACTACGTCGACGACCTGGATCATGATGCAGACATATGCGGCTCAGCTTGGGGGCGACGATGACTGGGGAGGCTATGTTGACAGTGATGAAGGCTAACGAAGAGGGTTTGAGCGACACATGGGCATATGACAAAATACTCATCACAGGCTGGTTGGGGGGGCGAGCAGATCAGGAAAAATTAGGGATGGACAATCAAGTGAGAAAGCTGAAGATGATCATATTTGAGGGGGATAACCCTTATGGTTGGATCTACAGAGCTGAGAGATATTTTTCAATAACATGCCTGACTGAGAGACATAAATTGGAGGCGACCGACGTATGTTTTGAAGGGAAGGTGCTCTCTTGGTTTCTCTTGGGGAGAAGAGGGAGCCTATACGCTCATGGAAGGAGCTCAAGGATTGTTTGGTGGATATTAGAGAGTGCGGCCTTCCTCTATAATTGGCGACTTGGGAGAGCAGTCCAACTCTAAAAATGTGGCAACTATCTTTGTTATTTTCAGTTTACATCAATAAAAATCCCTCATTTTCTCCAAATTTTCTCATCAAACCCCTAAAAATCACACCTTTCTATCAAAACCGTAACTTTCTAGATCAAAAACCTAGAAAAATCCTATCATAATCATCCCAAATTAACCATTCAAGCTTGTTGATTTTACATTTCTTCAAAATTTGATGTAGAGTTCTCTCTAACGGGGAGAGATTTAACGCACGCAAGATGAAGGGGCATCAAGAGCTATAGTTACTTTAGAGCCAAGAAAGACCAAGTTTATGCCCATGATTCAATAAAGAAGACCTTTATTTTTAGACATTTGAGATTATTTTGTTTATTTAGTAAATGGTACGTGTTGTACAAAGACTTGATATGAGGATCTTGAAGCCTTGTTTTTATTATTTTATTTTCTCTATTTATTTCAGCGCATGTTGTGCTCGTTGTATCTATTATACATGTGACAGCGATTTTTGAATCCTAGGGCTGATTAGGACAAGCTGATTAGGACAAAGAGGTTGATAGAAAGAGGGCCATGATTAAATCTTGATGAATCAACGGTTTAGATAAATCGTTTTGTATTGACTCAGCCTTTTGATTTGCGGGTCCCCAAAATTTTGTATTAACGCAGACTTTTGTATTAACTCAGCTTTCTTGCGTGACCTGGAGGAGAGCATGCAACTGTTTGTATTGGGGAAGAGCAAGAGGCGTTTTTGGGGGAGATCAACGTCCCTTGCTCTTCCCCAAAACGCAAGGGCTACAGAGCATCAACTCACACGCAAATGCTAAGATTTAATACAAAAGGATAGCATCAACTCACACGCAAGGGCTACAGACTGTTTCTCTTCTCGCCAATGCTACAGCAGCAAGGGAGAGCATTTCCGCGTCTTCTCGCCAACGCGGAAAGACCATCAACCGCCTCTGATCTAGGCAAAGCAAGGAATAGATTTAGATGGCTTCGTTCACAGTCGTCAACATGGATCAGCTCGATATGGACGTTCTCAACGATGCCTGCGAGAATTGGGGCTTTTTCGAGGTATATATTTATGATTTATATATGTAATTAATGCATCGTTTTGTGATTTATATATTTGTAATGAAAATATTGTGTGGATCATTTAGCTTTTGGACCATGGGATATCGCACGAGCTGATGGACAGAGTGGAGAGCATTTCCACAGCAAGGGCTACAAATTTGATGTTCCTGCTTTCTTCAAATTTTTTGGGGAAAAGGTACACCTTTTCCATTATTTGATCCTGTTGCTTCATTATTTGATTCCTCCTCGCCTTTGATCTTGCATCCTTCCTGCTTGCTTGCTTGGCGAAGATCCCGTTTCTTCAAATTATTGGGGGAAACTGTGTTCAACTAATGGAGCAACTGTATTTGAGAAACTGTGTACAAATTTTTTTATCTGTTATTATTATCCTATTTGAGCAACTGTGTTCAACTAATGGAAGTTTGTTCATGATCCAGTTTAATCTGTAGATTTGGCTGTATTACTCAGTAAAGAAGTGCTGGAGGTTCAATACTCACTAAAGTAAGTTTGTGCTTCAGTTGTAAATCTTCAGCTTTCTTCTCTTATACATTTGGGTCAATATTTTCTGCTATCCAAACCATGAATGTCATGTGAATAGGATCATGCGATCTTTTTTGATGAAATCATCAATACCAGCATTGTAACACTTGCCCAATTACAAGATGTGGCCAACACAAGTCAAAGCACCAACCTTTAGCAGCCCCACTTAAAACCAATTGCTTGTGTATTATAATAACCAGCTAGCCTGTGAAACATATGGCAGTGGGAATAAAGAATCTAAAGGTTTTGTGCTTTACTTTACACTAAATAAAAAATATATAAATAATTTGGTCTAATTATTAATGGCCAATTTTTAGAGTGATGCAGAACTTTAAAAGGCAACTTTTTCCATTCCTAGACTACCCAACTGATTAACAAACATAATATGCTATAAATAGTGATATATAGTAGGGTCAGTTAAATGACAGTGCAAAGCAACTGGCAGCTTTTGTAAAGTGGATCAAAAAAGAGAAGCTGAAGATGTTGGCGTTTCATTTCTTCTTCGTTGCTTTGGAAAGTATGGTGTTTTGGTGTTCTAGAGATGTTGGTGTTTTGGAATGTTAGTGTTCTGGAAATTTTTCCAAATTGATCTCTGGAAACAATGATACATTTTTCAAAGAATGAAGTTTATCATTTCTTCATGGTATTAACAAAATTCAGACGGCCCAGGGTCATAATCAATTTTGGAAGTTTGAAGTTTTTGAGAAAGTCAGTTTCAAAGTTGGCCTAGAGACTTAGTTTTCTCTGATTATATTTTGTTGCTAAATGGCCAATTGATGCATGTGCTATTAGTGTCGGTCTTCAAAGTAGTCAATGCAAATGCTAAAACAGCTAGAATATTGTAATAAATCATTTATGGAGCCTAATTATAAAAAAAATTGCAGGCTTATCTGTTTGACTATACATATTGTTGCATTTGCAACAAAGAATCCTGTGCATTTGCATTGAGCCCATGTAAGCCTGTGCAACAATATGTATAGTCAAAATGTATATTGTTATTGTCCCATGTTAACAAAGATTTTAACACTATGCATAGTTAAAATGTTTATTGCCACCTGTAAGCCTGTGCATTTGACTAAACATTTTAACAAAGATTTGGCTATATGCATAATGTTAAAACATTTGGTATAGTCATGGCATTTAAAATCCTGTGCAACAATATGTATAGGCAATATGCATATTTTAACAAAGATTATGCAATATGCCACATGTATAGTCAAAATCCTGTGCATTTTAACATTTCCAATATCCTGTGCATCGATCAGGCTTACACTTCTTTAATGTTTTAGAATGTTTTTAGCATTTTCTTCAATGGTCATATTGACACTTGGTTACATTTCACAGGTTATATTGATCGATGACATGGTTTTTTTTAAGGAACATGTAGAAAAGTATTTTTTTTTCATAACTGGAAAGAATTTTATAAATCGGAATTCTGTCAGATTTCAGTTTATTTATGTTTTTCGAAGCACTATTTTTTCCATAATAGCAATTCTGCAATTTGAATATCACTGTATAGTGTATCTGACTGAACCTTATTTTGTGGATTACTTGCTGATGTCCTGCTCTGTTGATTACAAATTTACAGCATGCCAGGTAATGAATGACTTGAAGAAATAATGTATTATGTACACACTAAGAAATGGAGGAGTTGTGATAGAGGCCATCGCCACGTCTATGATTTTTCTTTGTCACACTGCCGTCTAATAAAGCCTTTTGATGCATGCTGTAAACATCCCTTCTGATGCTGCAGCTATTTGTCCAGTAAGTTTTCTAATGTAAACATGTTTGAGTGATCATCTTAGTTAGTTTACTTACATCTTACTAACTTTGATAAACTGTCATTTCCCCCTAAAAATTTTAGGCCGGTGGAGAGGGACTCCTTCGCACTGACCATATGTTTGCAATACTTTTTATTACTAGCTTACAAGTAGATAACATAGATATTGCTATGTGAAATCAAAAATAAAACCTGACACAATTGCTTATTGTGTTCTTGATGCAGCACAAAATGTGGACCTGCATGTGAGTTAAAATGCTCGGCGACATCCTATAAGAAGCTGTGCATATTCTTTTGCAACAAGAGCTGTGACCTACCTCTGCGTTCTGTTAGGCACCTACGGTCACAAGGAAGAAAGCCATTGCTACAACAACTGGAAAACACAAGATGGCAACCTCAAATGTTCGTGAACCATTGTTCTTCAGTTAGAGAGAGATCAAATATTTATTATTCCATGCCTTATTACTCCATCTATGTGTTATTGGCAGGCAATCTTTCAAAGATGAATGAGTGAATGTATAAAACAAATGAATAATTTATGTCGTGTTGAGTTTCTCTCTTTTAATTCTTTGGGTATTTGGCTTTGGCATACCTAAGTTATGTGATATTTCAAAGGTTGTATCTTCAGAATTTTTTAGTTAGTCGAAATTCCATGAACACTTAAATATATGCCAGCAATAGAAATATATTCAAAATTCCATGATAGTATTCTGGGTTTATCCATGTTCTTTCATTTCAAAAGAATAAATACGAAAGAGAACATATGACTCGAGGATTTCTATTTTTAAATAATAATAATAATAAATATGATACTTTCAAACATTCTGCCAAAGCACAAGTAAATAAATTCTCGAATAGTAAAATTAATATCGTTTGTTTACTAAACTGAAAAATAATGCATTCGTAGGGAAAATCGCGTTTCTTCTTAAATTTCCAACAAAAACGGTAATTTGTTGATTGTAGAATTTGACCGGCTCGGCTTCTAGGATGCCATTATCCTCATCTATTATCTATTATACATTTGACAACTGTTTTTTTTGAATCCTAGGGCTGACTAGGACAAGCTGATTAGGACAAAACGGTTGATAGAAGAACGACTGAGATTTAATCTTGATGAATGAATGGTTGAGATGAGTTTTTGTGGAAAGTTTTTGAGGGAAAAACATTTCTTCGAAAATGAAAGTTTATGCGGAAATGAAAAACATTTCAGGAATAGCAGAGTGCAATTAATGCATTTGTGGAAAAAACTTAAACTTGCACTTAATGCTACAGATCGAATGATGTGCAGATCGAATGATTTCTCCCTTAACGCGGGGCCCGCCGTCTCTTCGACGCAAGGGGCAATAAGATGAGAATAATTTTCCGCACCAAAGTCATCTGCTTTTATGTTAATTTGTTGTTGCGCGCCGAATTTGTTATTCTATGTCGAAAGCGCCTGTGCCGAGTTTGTTGTCTCGCGTCGAAATTGTTGTTCTATGTCGATGGCGCCTGTGACAAATTTGTTGTTCCGCACCGAAGGTGCCCGTGTCGCTAATATTTTTACGCTAATTTGTTGTTCTAAATTTTGGCTGTGTAAATAATTTTTTGGGTGACAAAGATTTTGGTGGAGAAGCATGATCCATTAAATTAAACAAAATAAAAAATTTAGCTTAAAACAATTTAGCAGAACACCAAATTAGCGAAGGCGCCCGTGCCCCGCTAAATTTTTTTACGCTACTTTGTTGTTCCGCGCCGAAGACGCGTGCGCCAAAATTTGTAGTTCGACACCAAATTTGTTGTTTCGCACAGAAGGCGCCTGCGCCTAATTTGTTGTTCCGCGCAGAATACGCCCGCGCCGAAGGTGTCCGTGCCACTAAATATTTTTACGCTAATTTATTGTTCAGTTAAATTTTGGCTGTGGAAATAATTTTTTGGGAAACAAAGATTTTGCGGGGGAAATCTTAAATGAACTTCGGCACCCGCTAAATTTTTTTATGCTAATTTGTTGTTCCGCACCGAAGGCGCGTGCGCCAAATTTGTTGTTCGACACCAAATTTGTTGTTTTACGCCGAAAGCGCATGCGCCGAATTTGTTGTTCCGCGCCGAATACGCCCGCGCCGAAGGTGCCCGTGCCACTAAATATTTTTACGCTAATTTATTGTTCTGTTAAATTTTGGCTGTGGAAATAATTTTTTGGGGAATAAAAATTTTGCGGGGGAAATCTTACATGAACCGTGCCCGCAGGCACGGGTTATGACTAGTTAGACTATAAATAAGCATTGTAATCATAACTTTGCAGTTAGTTAATGATAGTTAATGAGTGTTGATAAGTTATTTTTTTTGATAGTAACCTTAGTAGGAATCTAAATCGCTTAAAAATCTCTCAGCATGTGAGGTGCTTATCAATGTGTATGAAGCTCCTAAGCATGAGGTCCGAAAGGAATCTTTTATTTTTCTTGCAATTATCTAAATCTCTAGATATATCCATTTCTTGTCAAACCCTAAAATTGTTCTTCCCCAAATAGACTTCACTGCTCGTTCCCATCAGTTAGGGTGGTAAACAAGCTCGAGAAGCTTAATGCTCGGATCATATTGACTTAGTGAAAGCTCGTTCAAACTAGTTTAAAAACCTAAACAAGCCAAACTTGAACAAAATTTTAAGCTCAATTAGATACATGAATGAGCGTGAAAATAGCTAGCTTGACTCGATTAAAGATCGAGCTTGATTAAAGGGGCTTAACAATAACTTGAGAAACAACTTGTTGCCTTGCTTATATATATTTTTCCATGTGTTTGCTTTTAAAATTATATCTTGTCAATTACTTGTATTAAATGGAACTCTTAATTTTTGAACATTCTCCACAAATAGTTTTAATTAACTGATTCCCTTCCTAACATATAGGAGAAATAAAATAATTTTGGACAATTTTTGCAAATAGGCCAAAAAGAAAAATTAATTTGAAAAACCGATCTAATTTTTTTATTTAGCAAAACCGACCTCTTTTGGTCTTGAGGTCGGATTTGGGAGTTTGGGCACGTGTGGGGCCTCGGCCGCATCTTCAGAGTGCGGCCGAGAGCCGCACTTTCAGAGTGCGACTCTTGGCCGCACTCTGCAGGTGCGGCCTACTCTGCAGGTGCGGCCGCACTTTGCTGTTGATACCGAACAACATACTGCCCGATCTTTCCTTGGATTTACAGCCCTTATACAGGTAAGTTTTATGCCATATGTTTGTTATTCAATTTTTCTCTGTTTGGTACACACATATGTGATTTTTCTTCCTCAATAGTATATCATTATGTTCGTAATATCATATAGTGATCAACAGATTTCAACCCAAAAGGAGGATTTCCTATTGGACACAATTGCTTTACATGATGCAATGGGAATCCTCCACTCCGTTTTTGCTGATCGGTCTATTTGTAAGGTATGTTTGTGACTAAATCACATTATATTGTGCTTAATGGAGTTCAAGTATGTGCTACGTACCTAGTGGAGTAGGCCGCACCTGCAGAGTGCGACTCTCAGCCGCACTCTGAAGATGCGGCCGACGAGCCACACGTTCCCAAACTCCTAACTCCGACCTCTTTTGTCTCAAAACCAAAAGAGGTCGGTTTTGCTAAATAAAAAAAATTAGGTCGGTTTTTCAAATTAATTTTTCTTTTTGGCCTATTTGCAAAAAATTTCCTATAATTTTTGGCCTGTGAAGCCTTTGATTTCTTATGACTCCTAACATAATAAGGCTTGAGAAAGTTTGATGCTCGGCTTAGGTTCATTGCAATCTTGCTCAATTTCGTTCATGTATTAAATGAACTAATCTTGAACAAAATTTTGAAGCTTGTTTAAACAAATAAACAACCAAACATGGATTAAAGCTCAGTTTGGCTCAATTTTACAACCCTAATGAAATTTGCAGGTGATGTAGAATAATGTTACAGAAGCGGATCTAGGGTTTAATTGTGGTAATATAAAGTGAAAGAATTAGGAATTTGACAGCAAAGATAATGGAAGATTTGGATGTGGGTCTAACTAGAACTAGGGTTTGATAATTTGAAGGAAAAACTAAAGATTTGAGATAAAAGATAAAAGCCAAGGATATGTCTCTCATCCTTAAGATCAAATGATTACCTCCAATACCTCAGATGCGAAAGATTTCATCGGACCTCATGCTGGCTCCTTGCTCATTAACTCCTCTCATGCAAGGATATTTCAAGAAACTGTGATTTATTCATTCTTGTTCTCTAACCTATTTCAAGAAACTATGATTTATTCATTTTTGTTCACTAACCTTTCTGACCTCAAAGGTTTGGATACAAGATTGTTCATAGCTTAAAGCTACAAGCACAACATGTGCTGAAATAAAAATAACGAAAATAAGAAAAATAAAACAAAAACGATTTGCAAGTCTAATGGATCTATATGCAAAAAAACAAGCAACTTATTAACGATAAACTAATCCTTTCTCGAAAGCTAAGACTAGAATCTTCAAGTTGGACTCTTTTGAAATAAATAAGAACATCATTAGCTCCTATAATAACATAGCATTCGATGCAGGCTGTCATGCATCAAATTCTCCTACTTGGAGAAACCGCATCCTCGAGTGTTAGTTACACATGATGAAGACTCGCGGGCGAGCTTCTTGGGAAGAATATTCATAAAGCAAGGCAGATAGCAACAAACATAAGACCTTTTAGCAAGTAAGCAGTGGCACAACCAGAATCACTATGTCGGTTGGTTGTGGCATCCAAATTTGAATCTAGCGTCAATTGACATCAGTAACTGAAAACACATCTCATGCTCAAACTTTGATTCAAGATCAGTAAGTGTCAATTGACATCAGTAACTAAAACCACATCTCATCCTCAAACTTTGATTCAAGATTAATTAGTGTCAATTGACATCAGTAACTGAAAACAAATCTAATACTCAAACTTTGTTTCAAGATCAATAAGAGGCTCAGATTGCAGCTCGAATGCCAAACTTTTTCAAGATTTATCTTGGATTGTGGCTTCAACTTAAGTTTAGAATTTGACTCTAACATCACCGGAGCTCCGGATCTGGTCACATCATTCATTCAGTCTCGGAATTTGGCTCTAGCTTATACTAAGACTAGCCCTATCACAGTACAACAAATAGAAAGCAAGGGTTTCTTGTGCTGACAAAGAGCTATCAATCTAATGCGAAACCTAACGCGCCGGTCCTCCTAAATCAGTCAACCCTTCTGAAGCTTAGCTGCCAGTACATCTAGTCGTATGCAAAGCCTATTATGGTTGGGTACTTTCATTTCGAAAGAAGAGAGTTGAACACGTTATTGTGTTTCCCAGGAATTTCCTTAATAGCCATAAGTCTTCAAAGAAAAATCTGTGCAAAAACAGTATGATAATAGCTTATATAATCAAAAATATTCAATGGCTTGAACCAAGCTTTGTATAGCTCAATCTGTGGCTCAGGTGGCTCAACTACGGTTTAGACAGAGCCAAAAACACGTATCGACTTAGGATGATCCTACAAATAACAACATCAATGCAAATTATTGAAGATGGCTCGTTTGAGCCAGCTTGGATGTGTTGAACAAGCGTGGGTTGGCTCAATTAGAGTCGACAAGGTCGGATTCAGCTAAACTGGAGCTGATGATTCATAGGCATCGTGATTTCCGTCTTGTTCATCATGATTAGGGCTCGGCGAAGGCAATTAAAGCAACAGAGGGCTCTAGCAACGTCAAGAAGGCGATGTTGAGGTTGAACGATGTCATCTGTATCAAAACTGTCGTAAAACAGTGATGTCAATGGAGGTTGTGAAACAAAACGATGTCACCAGATTTGGGAGGTGGCGATGGATTTGGGAGATGTCGATGATGTTGATGACGATGATAGTGGTAATTACAACACATGAGCATGAAGATAATGGTGACTTTGTGGTTGGGGCCAACTATAAGGATAGAATTGGATTGGTGACGGTGGCTGTTGATGAGATCAAAAGGCAACAACGGTAGATGCAACAAAAATCTAATAAGAGGATTGATGAGAATAGGGGTATGCATTGATTGATGAAGACATGCTAAAGGTGATGGTGATAAAGAGACTGATGAGGATGGGTTGGGTTCAGATTCAGTCTACGGAACAAGATGAACGATACTTTTTAAATTTAAATATGAATGAAAAATGGGCAAAAGATGCAGCTAGAGTTTTTTTTTGGATTTTTATAAATAACCGAAACAAAAAATATGGAAGAAAATTGGAAACTTTGGCTCAAAAAGTGTCTATTCGCTACCAAATGATATAGGACAGAATTGCAAAACGGAATCTAGTGTTTCACTATGGTTAGATAAAGTGGAGAAATTAAGATTGCTAGATTTGAAGAAGAGCTATGGTTTCTATGGATGATTTATGATTTTGAGATTAACTTGAACTAGGGTTTGATGATTTGGAGAAAAACTAAGGATTTGATACAAAAGATAAAATATAGAGACGGGATCTCTTACTTTAGAGATTTGATCGATCTCCAACTTCCACACATCACGTGAGAGAGATTTCTTCAAGCCTCACACCCTAATGACTCACTCACCAACTTGCAGGACATCTCATGTAAGAAGATATCAAGAAACTATGGTTTCATTCATTCACATTTTTGAACTCTGATCTCAAAAGTTATACTACATGATAATTTATAGCTTAAACCTACAATTGAAATTAAACATAGAAAATAAAAGTAAATAATTAAAGAAGGTTCCAAATGCCGAATGAATCTACGAACATGACACATGCAACTTATTAAAATAAGCTATAATACGTCTTTAAGAGCTAAGACTAAGAACTTCCAGTTGGACTCTTCTGAATCCGGTCCGACAATCTTCAGCTCCCACAATAAAATAGCACTCAATATACATGTTTGTCTTGCATCAGCAGGCATGCAGAATATGGTTCATGATGCTTGTGGTTAGACGTTGCACCTTCACAAGAAATAGCAAGCTAGATACTAATTCAGTTGCATGTCACATGCAATTCATCACAAGAACAATGACAAATAAGAAAAAGACTAACAGATGTACTCCTAATATAATGATATGCATCATGTGATATTTCTAATAATATCACCACAATTGCTTGGTAAACAAAATTTGAGTTGTCTGCATATTTGGCATTGGTAGGACGTTTCCAGATTCAAAAAATCTATGGAATATGTATTAATTTCAAATATTTTCCACTGGAAAAAGAAACCTTTTAACAAGTATGGCTTACCAAAAGGGCATGCTCCAGTCCTGCATCAAGTGCTTGAAGAAGGCTGTTAGATAAATGTTTGACCTCTAACCAAGACCAACGGTTATTGGTAGAACCTTCAGGAACTGCTTCCAGTGCATTGGCAGGAAGTCCGCAATCTCTTATAAGTTCTATGCTCCTACCCTCATCAGCCAACTCTTCCAAAGATTTCCTAAGCCGTTTAGCTTCGCCACTCTCTTCAAGGGAACCATCAGACCTCATTTGAGTAACTTGAACATCAGACATCAACTCTGACAAGGTAATCGTCAGCATGACCCTCAACCGAGTGGTGTGCACAAAATAATAAAATGAACTCTGTGAAAATAAAGAAATAGTTAAGCTTGTGAGCCTAGTTATTCTGGAAAGATAGAACTAGAAGCGTGAGATCTGGAGCTTAACAGCCTACCCTAATAAGTATCTGCAATCCAATAACAGCCCTTCTCCTAAAAGAGTCATTACGGAATACTGCAAGTCTTAGAAGATGAAAAGCAACTTGCTTCAAAAAGCGATCATTCTCCCTTGCCATCAATGTTGCACCATGAAGATTAAATATATTATTAAACACAGGAAATAACGCCTTCCAAAATGCCAATGGCTGATTTCGAGAAAAAAGGCTCATTACTATCGATGTGATGCAATCTAACTTTCCATAATCAGTAGCAATACTATGGGACACAGCAGCAACTGAAAACTTCTCTGTTATCTCCAAAACCTGGAGACTGATAGCAGTACTTAAATTCTCTTCCCAAATTTCCTGATTGAAATAAATACTTGTCAAACTAGCTTTGAGACCAAGGCACCAAGAAAACTTTTTCTAAGCAACACTAGGAAACATACCAACTTCTGTCTTAATATTGGGTGCAGAGACTCTCTTAGCGCCCTGGTTGAAGATCCAATTCTAGAAGATTGAGCCTGTTGTAGAGCTTCCCTTAAAGAATATGGTTGGCTAGGCGAGCTTAGCTGAGGACTAACTCTATGCCACAAATAGCTATTTTCAGGTGTTCCATGAGGCTGCAGCAAGATAACCAAAGGAATTGACAAAGTAATCACAATGAATGTTTCAGCATATACATGGACTTATAAAAATAGTATTAGATAGATGAGCATTTGGTAGTAAGTCCATTGTTTACTTAACATAAATGCTAAAGCAGAATACTAATAAAGTTTGCAGCTGGTTTTCGGAGGATGATTAGCACAATAAAAGGACATCTTTACGTATCTTGAGATAGTAAAGATATCCTTTTATTAGCACAATAAAAGGACATCAACAGCATTGAATCCCCCTCCCAAAAAAAACCAAATGAGGTTTGGCTATGGAACATGCAAAAGTCAGAAAGCTTCCGAAAACTAAGTTTTGACATCAGCACTCACCGTAAAGTGCAAGGCAATCATGAGATAGTAAGACCTCTAGCATTAAAGTTTGACAACCAGTTGGGTGGAGATAGTTACATTCATCTTCACCGAAACACATGCAACCAAGAAGTCAACTTCCAAATCTTACTAAGAGTCGATGAAGAGGTACAGTGCTACAATTTGCTATAGGGAATCACAGCCATCTTTGATAATAATAATCATGTGCAACAAGATATTGGAATGATAGATATTAGAAACAACTTAACACGAACACTATACTACCATTATTGTATCATTCAGTGTATCACATGAAACCAAGGAGCAACACGAAGTTTCCCCTAGCCTAAGAGCCTAGATGAATGGATAAGGTGATACACTTTTGTAGCAAGGAATCACATTCTAAAAATATGGTAACAACATATCACGAGATTTTTGGCAGGTGGTGCTTCTCAAGCTATACTACAAGAATAGTCCCTTTTCTAGACGAAAAATGAAATAACCCGAGTTTTATCAAAAATACAAAAGAGACACTCTTCAATTAATACTTTCTTTTATAGACCAATTCCTAACAACATGGTAGTCCCTAATTTATCTATCATGCCTAAACAGTCTGTATTTAATCTTAAAAATTCTTTTGAGGCATATAACTCAATTGCATTATAAAGGGAAAACAACATATGATCAGTGCGCACACACAAAAAATAATAATATGACAACTTTGACCAAACATTGGTTAAATATAGAGTAAATTACACCAAAGGTACCCATAATTTCAAGAATTTTCACCAAACGCACCAAGATCGAATTCGGTTTACGAAAAGGTACCAAATGACAATTAGCAAACATCGACTATTGGAGTATATTAGGAAATGTAAGTTTTGTGCCTCCCAAATAATAGATTTTTTCTGTTTTGATAGTTAATTCTTCTCCCCAATTCGACTGTTCTGTCTAATGCCCAATTTTTTCTCTTGTGTCCAATCCATGTTTTTCCCTAATTACCCACTAGACCATTGACTTTATGATTGTTCAAATACCATATGCCATCGAGCAGTCAGATTTCTGTTGGGTCGAGGATTAGTAGCGATTAGATACGGTGTAGGTGTAGCAAAAAATTTCTTGTGTAATTTAAGAAGGCAAGGTTTCTGATTGTTCAAATACCATATGCAAAAAATTTCTTGTGTAATTTAAGAAGGCAAGGTTTCTGATTTGTCGAATTGCTTTGAATTGTTGAATTAATTGTGATTTGTAGTTAGGGTTCATGATTTTGGTTGTAATTTTTAATGATTTGCATTAGGGTTCGGGTTTTGTTTTTTAAAATTCTAATTAGGATAATTGCATATGTGAGGGTTAATGATGTAGTAAAAAATCAAGTCAAATTTCGATAAGTTGGGTTTTCAACCCGTGTTGCATGTCATTAATCTTACACAGTTTATTATTCCTGGTTTGTTTTAATTGATGATAACTTGATAGTCCAGTTTATTTGTTAATCTGATGATTGCCTCCACTTGATATCCATTGTAGATTGCACTCCTCAATGCTAATTCCCGGTTTCACGCGTATAAGAACAATTAACATTTTTGTACCAAGTTATTTGATGTACGGACTTAAGGAGACAGATCAAATTTTTTATTATGATGTGTAAAAACTAATCATTGAACGCTTGTCTGGTAATGAGATTCAAATGTAGCGACACAAACATACGTGCTACAGAAAAATAGCAGAGCTCTAGGTTGACTTTCCCAACCATTCTACATTCAAGAAGCCAAAATCAACTTCTTTAGCTATTTACGAAATAGAAAAAGAAAGATTTGTCATGTAAAATATACACAGGTATAGAAACTGAGAAAGGGAAAAAGTATCTTATGTGTATGCTAGTGACTCACACAAGAGGGCTCAAATGTACTTGGCAGCTTTCGGTGTTAAGCATAGAATTTCTGTCTCCTCTTTTATTTCTCAATGCACAGAAATAAGCCAGCCTATGATTATTCCAATAGGGGCCGCATACAGATTTGGCCTCATGAAAACAAGTGATTTGCGTACAATCAAATGATACATGGTCTATGCTGACGGACATGCTAGAGGCGCTCACCGCCAGGTCCAACACGTATTTGCAATGGCGTGCCTACATGATGGATTTGTCTGACATGTTTAGCACATGTACAGACTTGAACTAGCTTGGAGACCATTGGTTCGGGGATGATGTTCAGTTTTTATGGTTTATAACTTTATATGATAAGGGATTTAGAGTTTATCTGAAATCCATTCATACAATTTGCCGACATGAACCTTATACGCCTTATCCTAATTCCTTGTATATATTATATTTATAATAAAATGCTATCGATGTTTCCGAAGTTCATCTGTATCATAGGGGTTTTCAATATTTTGTGCATCTGCATATTTGTATCTTGACATGCACATGTCCAATGCCCATCTGTACAACATAGTACATGTGTAACAGGGTATAACAGGGTACAAAGATCACCAAAACACGCCTCCATGTATATTTGCCCTTAAGGCATGTATTTTGTGCTTAACCATGTGATTCAATTACAACAACGGCCTAAGATGCAGCTCTCCATACAAGACTGTCCATCCCTCTCTTTATATATGCATGTCGGTGGTATGTGTTTAATCAGGAGGAACATAAAGTAGATATTTGAGGTGTGTCTAAATTAACCCGATTAGGAGGAAAGTATCAGAAGCCTGTAGCACATAAAGAAGAACTGCAAGTTAAATTAAAATTAAGAATAAAGCTTTTGATTCACATGAATTATTGATCAGTTGATCAAGTAGAAAAAACTGTACTCTAATTTCTTGTCGAGAAGCCTCAGATAGGTAAGTATTGATTGCTGGAGAAAGCCGATCAGAATACTTTGGCGAAGCAGGTGCTTCAGCATCAGGGCTACGAGAACTGCAGCTCATGAGTAAGCTGTCCGCTGCTTTTTTATGCTGTAGCACAGTAAATATAGAATTAATACCAAAAGGATAGTTACTTGGATACATGCTCAACAACCAAAGCTACTGTGCATGGTAAAGACAGGGAGGATGCGGGGGGGGGGGGGGGGGGGGGGGGGATTTTTTTTTGTTTTTTTGTTTTTGTTTTTGTTTTGGTTTTTTGTGGGTTTTTTTTGTTTTTGTTTTGTTTTGTTTTGTTTTTTTGTTTTTTTGTTTTTTTGTTTTTTTTTGGGGGGGGCACAATGTTAAAACAAGCAATACAAATTAGTTGCCACAAAAGAAGTGTGGCAATTTGTACCATCAACAAAACAAATGATGGCATCGACGAACTTTTATTTCAATACCAACCTCAAAAAGAACAAGACATTCTTCTAAAAGTTTGAAAAATAGTCTGGTTCGAGCAATGCTTTGTTGCCAAGCCTTGACAAGGGATGAATCATCTAGATTCCGAATGATTTGCATAACAACGACCAGCACTTCACGTTTTTCAACAAGATTTAGATTATAGAATACAGGCATCTCATCGAGTATCTGCAATTAGAAATTCAATTCACAAAATGTATGTCAGCTGCAGAAATAGGGGGAAATAAAATGCATATACTATGATTAACTGAAAGTTAAAAACCAACAAGGCTATCCCACGAATCCGGGTCTGGTTATGAGTTAGGATGTCATTAATTGATGCTACATGTACAAACTACAATAATGCTATTGCTGTTAATTTCATGTTTCAAAAGCTTCCACAAAACTTTTGTCCATGCTCTCAACTCTTCATTGTGTATGCCCATCCATCCACTCTTTTCCGTAATTGATGCAGCTCAATATTTAACATGTCAAATTCATTTCATCCATCAACCCTTCATGGAATCTGCAGTCTTATAACTTATCTTTTATATATGCTTCACAAACATATCAGATCCTTCATGTCTCTTTATTAGTCAGGATTGAAAATCATGAATTTTGTAGGAACAATCTATTAATCTATTATACAGTTGACGACATTTTTTGAATCTGTCCTACGTGGCACCCAATATATGACTATGACAAATTTTGTTGATGACTAGGACAAAGCTTCAAGCCATTTTATGCTGACTAGAACAAGGGTTAAGGGGGGCATATACTATTTGGGGGGAATGGTTTGAATCTTTGGAGGGAAACTATATGGGGTAGTTAATATTTCGAAATTTATTTCGAAATTTGAGTGGAAATTTTGAATTTGCCATATTAGGACAAAGTGTTTGGAAGAGTAGGGGGCCCAATGGTGTGTGGGTTAGTGGTTGGGTATGGAGTTGTGTTTTTGGTGGAACTCCAAACAAAAGCCTACCACACTCCCCTTATTTGCAAGATTGCCATTGCTTTGTCATAATACCCAAAGACCACTTATCTTTTCCATATTTACGGGTTTGCCATCGTCCTTTTTCCACTTTGCACCCTGTGTTTTTGGCACTTTGATCCCTGCTTTTGCACCACTGCGACGACTGATCTGGTGTTTCTTTTCGCCGCCAGTGTTGCGCTCGGGAGACGACTGTCACCGTCGTTCTTGTGCCCGGGAGACGATTGCCGCCGTCGGCATTTCGCCCGTGAGTCGGCTGTCCCCGTCGATTTTGCACCAGGGAGACAACCTTCGACGTGCCCTTTGGGCACGGGCATTCGCTAATGTTTCTATAAATTATGCTTTTGAGTCTGCACCAAAGATGCATGAGCAACTTATGTTTGTTCAACCAAGGATCAACCCAATTTCATCAGTTATATAATGTTTCTTGTATGGTCCAGATACAAAAACTTTCAGAGCTTCAGAATCTAGTCTAGGTTAGGACTCGAAGACATTTCAATTGCCTGAGGCAGTAACCAACACGCACAGATGTACTTATAGATGTGTTGCTATGCCAGGACTTAAGCTTCTTAGCTTCAAGTAACAAAAAATAAATCAAAGATTAAACATGTCATCATATTTTGTCTCTGCATCCAATCACCTTCAATTGGAAAAAATAAGATATGCAGCAGTTTAAAGGATGCAATCGTCGTTTCGAAGATTTATGCAGTTTCAAGCAAGGCCTACCTGTCCAATGAGAGGGAAATACAGCTGTGCAATATATAACTTATCCTCACGCTTCTGGTAGCGAGAATCAAATTCATGCTTACACATAAGGACCACCAAGATCCGAGCAGCCTGCATTCATCACAAAGAAGCATGCAAAAACATAAGTGTAAAACTTGTACATGCATATGCTCACTGTTAGCTAACTGAGAACAAATAAGACCACATAAGCAAGAATCAAAGTTGCTCGGGGAAGATGTATATACCATTAGAGGCATCAGACTCACCTTTGCACGCTGTGAAAGATCATCATGATCCCAAGTAAGGAAAAGCTCCTGAATAAGAATTGATGATAGATAATTTCTGCAAAATTATCAGAAGCTTGAGCACAACTATGGTGATAAATGCACTTTGTGATGTCTCAAGGTCATGGTTCAAAAAATGGCAAAAAACACAAGGCAGAACAGTGTATACTGCACCGATGGAACAGAGCAAAACGTAACTTTAAAAAGAGTACAAAATCACAGACCTGAGAAAACTGGCAACCCAAATCGGAAATCCATTTCATTGGATGCGATCTAACATGTTTAACTACCTATAATTAAAATTCAAATGATTTCGATGTATTCTACATGCCAAAAAGTGATGAAAAATCAATGTTTCGGAATATCTGTAGAATAGGTTAACGTGTTAATGTTTGATGCATGTATAAAATTTCCACTTATAGATGTTCAAATGTGTTAAAACACATGCAACACAACAGATTATATATTTTTAAATTTAGGATGATATGATCTGCGTCTCAAATCATATATACGAGTTAATTTATGAGAGACCCTGTTTTAAAAAGCCCCACCCAGTCCCGCCTAAGCGGTTGTCCTAAGGTAAGCCAGCCACCTCAAAAGTTTAAGGCAGGTGCCTTGCCCGCTTCATGTTAGCGTGCCGCTCTTTTAATATGGAAGCATGACAAGTCGATCCTTCATTGTTTAAAAGAATCAAACAGACCCTAATTTGGACGTGACATGCAACAATCAGGAGGGTAAATCTCCATTCTCTTCCTTCTCTCTTCTTCCTTCTCCTCTTATTTCATTTTCCCACTTTTTATTCCTCATGTCCTCAATTTATTTTATTGTTTTTCTTCTTCCTTAGTCATTCCTTCGTTTCCTTCTTCTCTCGTCCATCCCTGTTGAAGCTCATTCATGGTGCTGAAGCTGTCACATCCCTGCGGTAGCTTCCACAGCAGGAAGGAGGAGAGAAGAAGAAAGTATAGCTTTTTCATTTATCTAGAAAGTTTAATTTTTTTTTTCCCTTGATCCTTCTTTATTTTCTTCTTCCCGCCTTCCACCATGATGCAGAGCGCTACAGTAGGATCAACAACATGGAGGAAGGAGAGGAGGAGAAGGGAAAGGACTTAGGAAGGAAAAAAATAAAAATAAACTGAAAACTAAAACTTGGAGACTAAGAAGAAAAAAAACTGAAAGTCTTAAAACTCGAAGATATGGAACGTTTGATATAGTTAAAAAAGTATAAATTTAAATGTTTGAATATTAAATCGAATTGAATAGTTGAAATATGTCAAGTGCTGGTTGGTTTATGCAATTTGTATGAACATTTTTTGTTTGAAACTGAAATGAATATGAGATGGTGGTGAATATATCCGAAGACACATGTAGCTCGTTTCATCTTTCAAGTGTTTCGAACACAAATAAAGATGCTAGTGCTGAAGCTAGAGTTCGTGGTAAATCAAGAGATATATCATGGAAACATGGTTTTAATCCAATTCTCGGCGACTGGAATTGCGTTGAATGCAAGAAATGCAGTAAGTAGATGAATTGTTAAATTTATAGACTCAAGCAACATGATGCATAAAACGGAAGAATATTGTGACATGTACCAAAGTCATTAAAGTGGAGACTGAAGAGGCGAAGCAAGCATTATTTGTTAGTGCAAAAAAGAAGAAGAAGCACATGCGAGAAATGCGTGCAATGGAGTTGGAGGATGATGTTAAGGTTGAAATGACAAAGAGTTCCTAGTTGGAGAGTTATGAAACTAAAGTATGTAATGGAAGATTTCCTTGCTAAAAGATAAAGAATATGCCATATGGATACTTTCACTACTAATGCTCTGGTACTAGCGAGTCGATTACATGAGAGGCTGAAGCAATTAAATATAACTGATATATCCTTAAAAGATAAAAGAGATGTGGTATATGAACAATATGCAACTCGGGCATACAAGAATACAATTTCATTTCACGCAATGTACATCGAGTCTTGCGAAAACCTTGTAAGCAACAGGAGAGTATGGAAACTGTTTAAACCCACTTTCTATGTATATGTTGCAGGAGCCTTTATTGCAAAAAGCCGCAAAATACAAAGATGATTCTGAAAGAGCACGAGGCGGAGTGGGCGAAAACCACTGCTCTCGATGACAGATGCACAGAATGATTGGATGATGAGGTCGGTCATTATCCTTTGCGTGCATTGCAAGTTAGGGATTAATTTTTATGATTTCAAGAAGAACTCACAATTGGATGGACAAGGATATAAAGAAGATTAGAGCAGATAAGGCGATTCAGATATACATTGATAACCACTCGGAAAACATAACAGTAAAAGAGCTTATAAAGGTGAAGCGACCAAGGATTTTTTGGACCAATTGTGTAGCGTATATGGTAGATTTGACGTTGGAAAGGAGCGATTGCCAAAGTGAAGGAGATCACTGTTTTTATATACAATCATCATATTGCTTTGTTTACAATGTGATCGCTAACAAATAATAACGACATTTTAAGGATAGGAGATCGCTATTTTAAATACTATTAAATGGGGTGACACAACATTCTTGACATTGCAGGGTCTGCATAAGAAGGAGGCGAAGCTGTGACCTGTGTTCTCGGATGGGAAATGACTGGGGACAAAGGTTGCAGTGTCGGCTAACAAGAAACAGGTAACAACAACAGTATTGAATTCCACTTTCTAGAATCACTTCTGAAGATTGTAAAGGTGTATAATCATTTCTTCTGTCTTTTGCGGGCAATTAATGACCATACAGACTCAACAGGTTATGTGGTCGGAATGCTAGAGGATACGAAGCAGGAAACTAAAGATGTGTACAAGAATAATGAAAGCGACAATGCGTTGATTGACATTACAAATGAAAAGGTAATGGAGAGACTATATTCTACTTTGCATACGGCAGCATTCTTCTCACTCCATTTTATTTCTATTGAACCAACAAAGGGGTAAATTCTTCTACTTCAGTATTGGCAAATGAAGGATTCATTTATATGATGGAGCATTTCAATCAAGATGTTGAAGTTCAAAAGGAGATATTATACAATAAAATGGAGAGATACATAGATCGCAAGAGATCATTATTAGAGTCGTGCAGAAATTGTGATTGCAACACAGGTTATAAATAATAGAATACGGCTTTTTGCACTATATATATGATGGTAATGTGGAATGTGGATGTAATTAATAATTCATTAAATGTAATAGCAGCTACGCATTGAAGGTTCTCCGCTTGATAAGCAATTCCTCTACATGTGAGATAAATTAGAGCACATTCGAGGGAATAAAAATCATGTTTCTTTATTAAGTTACTTATGTATATAGTTAATCAGTTATTATTCTTGAGTGCACATTCACACAAAGAAGAGAGATGTGTTGGAATCGAATAGGTTGAAAGACCCTGTTTATTTCAAGTTTAATTTTCAATATAAGGGCAAAGAAGAGATGTGAAAGATAAGAATCCCGTTCTTTAGCAAGAACACATCAAAGCCCATTTTTATCTTTATAAAGGAGTTAACGTCGATGATGAGGAAGATGTACTCCTCGGGCCAGACCTTACTTGGTGAATGGTGGAAATGATCTCGAGAGCAAATAAAGGTAGCCCAGGAGCGCAAGAGTGAGAGTGTGTCCATGGCATGCCGTGGTGGGGGTTCTAGTTCTAAAGCAACACAATTAGAATGGATTCTCAACAAAGGACCAAGCAATTCTGATAGCAACATTATGGACAAGGAGGATGATAGGGTCCGTTAAGGTTTAAAAGATAAAAATCGAATTTTTAATGGAAATAAGAAGAAAACAAAGATAAAGTGGGTTTCTTTCGCAAGAGAACCACTCTCCCAAGCCACAAATTTGATAAGATGGCCGCACTCTCCATAGAAAAGGGATCAAATCAACTTTTAAGAAGTCCTCTGATAGGAAAATCTAGGGGTTTTGAAGAGGAAATTTTCAGATTTATATTGATAGGAAAATATTGCAAGATACAATTGAGATCTTTCGAGACGATCTCGCTCTCCAAACCTTCTAAGAGATAAGGCTCAATCTCACCAGTTCCAGGGTTCTACTCTTTAGTTCTAGGTATACTTCTCAAAATCAACATGAACCCATTAGTTTCTCTCCCCAAAAAATACATAGGACAGATCTGCCCAAAATTACAAATAACCGTGAAAACCCAAAAACTTACATAAACGCACCAAAACTTCACAAAAATGACCATGGGCTAGTTAGCCATTCCAGGATCCACTCTGTGCCGTGACGTCTGATAGGTTATGATCTCATCATTACTCCCCTTAAAAGAACCACATTGTTCTCAAAATGAAAATCCGGAAACCGTTGCGTAATAACTTCATAATGTTCCCACAAGGTCTCATGACCTGGAAGACCTTTCCACCCAATCAACACCTCCTGTGCCCCCGAACTTTAATATAGTAGTTCCCTGACGAACCCCTTTCAACTCGGCTGGCCCTAAAAGTATCTCCATATCATCCGTCAGGGTCTCTGGTAGTGAAAAAGAAGGGGTGTTGTCTTCGATGACCCAGCGAAGCATGAAAACCTAGGTGGATAGCCGACTCTGGTTGCAATCTCAGCCTCTACGCCACCGAACCAATCCTAGCTTCAACCTCATAAGGACAGAAATAGCAGGGTGACAGCTTTTCGTTCCTCTTGTGCGCCAACAAACGCTGTCGATAGGGTCGTAGCTATAAATACACCAGGTCTCCCACCTCAAAATGCACGTCTCTCCTACGACCATAAGTATGGGTCTTCATAAGATGTTGGGCTCTCGTCAAGTGGCACTTCAACTCCTCCATCATTCGGTCCCTCTCCTTCAAATACTGCTCCACCTGAAGACTGACGTAGAGCTGTGACCATAGTGAATTAGATGCGGAGGATCATGCCCATACGAAACTCGAAAGTGATTGGTCCGAGCTACCGTGTAAAAAAATGTATAGTACCAATACTCTGCCCATACCAGCCACTTCGCCATTGCTCCGGGGTCTCTGAAACAAAGCAGCACAGATATGTCGTGATGCTCCTAATGACGACCTCTGTATGGACGTTCGTCTGAGGATGGTAGGCGGTGCTCCTCTTCAACAGTGTTCCCTACATCATGAACTCCTTCCAGAAGTGGCTACAGAAAACCTTATTCCGATCAGACACAAGGATCCCGAAATCCCATGCAATCTCATTATCTTCTTGATGAATGCCGCCGTCATTTTCACAGCGGTATAAGGGTGTCGAAGTGCCACAAAGTGAGCGTACTTACTGAGCCTGTCAACCATTACCATGATGACTGAATATCCTTCAGACTTCGGTAGACCGTTATTAAAATCCAGTCACCTCCTCCCAGATCCAATCCGGCAAGGAGAAGGGCTGTAGCAAACCCCTAAGAGCTGTCGTTGTATATTTGTGACGTTGTTAGACGTCACTCCTTACCACCATCTCCGCTACATCATTAATCATCCCTTCCCAGAAGAGCTCTCTAAATAGGTGATGATACGTCTTGAGGACCCCAGAATGGCCTCCAATTGCGCTACCATGAAACTCATGTAATAAGCTCGAAATATGAACAGAATGATGCGGCTCAGCAGGCTCAGCAGGGGGCGGCGGCTAGGCAGGATGGGGAACCGGCTCAAGTGATGCGGGTCTACCATCGGAGGCGACGACTTGGGTCCAACTCGGACCCGATCCCAAACTTGTGATTACTCACAAGTGGGGAGGGCAAAGGGGTAATTAGACAATTATTAACACCTCCCCCAATAAAGGGGCCGGCCGGCCCTAGGGTGTGGTTTATCGAAGAATTGATCAAGGTATTTTCTATTCCTAGTTGCTCTAGATTATTCCCTAGTTGCTAGTTAATTAATTTTAGCCCTAGATCTATTTTTCCCGCAATTAAATATTAGTTCAGATCTGTTCTTCACTATTAAACCCTAGATTAGTAGTCCACAAGCCATAAAAACCCTACCTTTAATCCCCACAAAAAGCCCTAGTCGCATCAAATTGGTATCAGAGCGGTTGATCCATGGCGAACACGCGAGCAACGGAGCAGATTGAAGTCTTGGAAGGGAAGGTTGAGCGGATTGAAGCCCAAATCAGTAAGGGTTTCATCGATCTAAGGAAAGAAGATGCGGAGATGGCCGCGGAGATCCGGAAGGAGATGAAGGAAAATCATGAGAAGACGGAGGCCAAGATGAAAGAGATGAAGGAGATGACGGAGGGAAAACTATCAGAATTGACGGAGGCCATAGCGGCGTTGACCGCTCATCTCATCCCAAAGGCAGATCCAAGCAAAAAGGAGCCACCTTTGGCGAAGGACAAAGGTAAAAAGGCAATTTTTTTTGAAGAACATCCGGGTTTTGACGACGAAGGAGGCTTTGACCAAGAAGACAACGCGTGGGGGATCCACCAAGACCACGCACCGCCGCGCCGTGAAGAACAAGTGGCCGGGGGGTTTTCCGACTCAGCGGCACCCCCCAACCACCCCGGTATGGCTGCCGGCCCCCCCGAATGCTCCTGGGGGGTCGGCGAACCCCAGTGGGGGCGGCGGAGGGCCGCCAGGGGCCTGGGAGGGGCGGGCGCACCTGCCGCCCCCCGGCAGGCATTTCCGCAGCCGCCTGGGGCCCGCCGGCCCAATTCCAGGGCCGGCCGGCCCAGGCGGCGGCCTGGGGGGCCTCGGCCGACCCCCGGGGGGGATCCCGAGGCCCACCGGACCTCTGGGGGGCCCACCAACCCCCCAGGAGGCCCGACAGCCTGTTTCGACGACGTTTCGACCTCCGGGAGGCCCGCCCGAGGTCCGTGGAGCTCAGTGTGGGGGTTTTCAGCCCTTTGGAGGACCGGGCGGAGGATTTCAGCAGTACGGAGGCCACCAGCAGATCACAGGGGGGCCATCGGCTCAGCCCCCACCCTTGGGGGGAGTTACGGGAGACTGGAGAGCGTACCAGGACCCCCCCCAGGAGGACACCAGGCGGAGTTTGGGCACCCTCCGGGAGACTGGCAGGGACAGGAAGCAGGGGGAGGCTACCGTGAGCGGACTGAGGCTTATGTTCCAGACAGGCGACATGGACACCAGCCCAGGGGAGGTTTCCAGCCGCAGGAGAGAGGGGGTTTTGCTGGTGAGAGGCGTCTGAGGAAGCTGGAGGTGCCTGTTTTTGAGGGAGGAGACCCAGACGACTGGCTTTACAGGGTGGAGAGGTACTTGGAGGTGTCCGCTGTCCCGGGAGAGGATTAGCTGCGGGCGATAGGGGTCTGCCTGGAGGGGGAGGCTTTGGGTTGGTTCCGTTGGACCGATCAGCAGCAGCCTTTTCAGACCTGGGCTGAGTTTACGACGCTCTTGACAGAGCGGTTTGGAGGAGGTCCGGCTGGCGGCGTGTTCGAGAGACTGTACTCGCTGAAGCAGGAGGGGAGCGTGGGTGATTACATCAAGAAGTTCGAGTCGCTCTGCCACCGAGTTCGGGGAGTCTCTGAGGAGTCCCTGGAGGGCTGTTTCATGAAGGGGCTGAAGCCCACGGTGCGGTCGGGGCTGTGACAGTTCGAGCCCGTTGGTTTGCGGGGGATGATGACACTGGCCAGGAAGGTAGAGGATCACCAGGAGACCGAGCGGAGGGCCCGCGGGGCGTGGGGAGGTGCCACGTTCCGGAGTCAGGCGGCTACTGCAGGGCATAGGGCAGCACCTACTACAGGGACCACCCCGGGGCAGGGGGTGACAGCCGCAGCTGGGAGCGGTACTGACAGGAGGCAGGAGCCCCGTGGCGGGGGGCAGGTGCGGAGGATGACGGATGCTGAGATACGGGAGAAGCGGTTGAAGGGGCTGTGCTTCCGATGTGACGAGAAGTTCACCCCCGGACACCGATGCGCCGCTCGTACTCTCCAGATACTGATAGCTGGCGATGAGGAGGGAGAGGACGAGGTTATCACCCTGGAGGCAGGAGAGGATGAGGAGGAGATGGAGCACCAGCACTTAGACCTTGCAGAGGTGTCCCTCAATTCCGTGGTGGGGTTCACGCCGAACCACACCATGAAATTGGTAGGACAGGTGGGCAACCAGGAGGTGATCGTTTTGATCGACAGTGAGGCCACCCACAACTTCATCTCCAGCATACTGGCGGAGGCACATGGATTACAAATGAGTGGCACTGGGCGGTATGGAGTGATGCTCGGCACGGGACAGGTGACCCATAGCACTGGTGTCTGCCGTGGGGTGGTTGTGGCAGTTCAGGGGGAGCAGATTGTTGCCGATTTCCTGCCATTGGAGCTAGGAAGTACAGATGTCATCCTGGGGATGAAGTGGTTACAGACCCTCGGGGAGACCAGGACTAACTGGAAGATGTTGCGGATGGAGTATCAGCACGGGGGGAGGACAGTGGTGTTACAGGGGGACCCCAGTCTCTGTCGTTCCCTGGTGTCTTACAAGGCCATGTCCAGGGCTATCCACACCGCAGGCGGGGGATACTTGGTGGAGCTACAGGCAGTGACAGCGTCGGTACAGAGTGAGGACACCCCACAGACAGTAGCACCGGAGGTCGAGGAGCAGTTGGCACAGTTTGAGGAGGTCTTCCAGACACCGCAGGGGCTGCCACCACACAGAGACCATGAGCACGCCATCGTTTTGAGAGAGGGCGTGTCCCCCATTAGTGTGCGGCCTTACAGGTACCCCCAGGTACAGAAGGATGAGATAGAGCGGTTGGTGGAGGAGATGCTGCAGGCAGGGGTGATCCAACCGAGCACTAGACCTTTTTCTAGCCCGGTACTGCTAGTGAAGAAGAAAGATGGCAGCTGGAGATTCTGCGTGGATTACATGGCCCTCAATAAGGAAACAGTGGCAGATAAATTCCCCATCCATGTGATAGATGAGCTATTGGATGAACTCCACGGGGCAGCTTATTTTTCCAAAATTGATCTGAAGTCGGGATACCACCAGATACGGATGAGGGCGGCCGACGTGCCAAAGACAGCGTTTAGGACTCACGAGGGGCATTATGAGTTCCTAGTCATGCCGTTCGGCTTGACGAATGCACCGGCGACATTCCAGGCTTTGATGAACAAGGTCTTCCGACCTTTTCTGAGGAGGTTTGTGTTGGTCTTCTTTGATGACATACTGGTGTACAACCGCAGTATGGAGGAGCACGTGGGGCATCTGCGAGCAGTATTGCATGAGCTACAGGAGCACCAGCTCTGTGCGAATAAGAAGAAGTGTCTGTTCGGCCAGCCACAGGTGGAGTACTTGGGCCACGTGGTGTCAGCAGAGGGAGTTGCAGCCGACAGGACCAAGATTGCAGCCATGTTAGATTGGCCTGTACCCTCCACCTTACGGGGACTGCGCGGCTTTTTGGGCTTGACGGGGTATTACAGGAAGTTTGTCCAGGGATATAGCACGATTGCTTGGCCTCTCACCGAGCAACTGAAGAAGGACAACTTCCACTGGAGCGAGGAGGCTACCAGGGCATTTGAGGCCCTGAAGCAGGCGATGACATCGGTGCCAGTTTTGGGGCTCCCCGATTTCAGCAGACCTTTAGTGATAGACACCGACGCATCTGGGTATGGCCTGGGGGCAGTTTTGATGCAGGACCAGAGGCCCATTACTTTCTTTAGCCAGACCCTGTCAGCACGGGCGAGGCTGAAGTCAGTGTATGAGAGGGAGCTGATGGCGATTGTACTAGCTATTCAGAAGTGGCGGCCCTACCTGTTGGATAGGAAGTTCATAGTGCGGACCGACCAGCGGAGTTTGAAGTACTTATTGGAGCAGCGTATGGTCACCGAGGAGCATCAGAGGTGGCTCTCCAAGCTGGTGCACTTTACATTCGAGATACAGTACCGCCCAGGCCTGGAGAACAAGGCGGCTGACGCCCTGTCACGTCGCGAGGAGATTGCAGAGGTCGCGGCCATATCCGCACCCGTCCTCTTGGATTGGGAGCCCTTGAGTAGAGAGATAGAGGCTGATGCAGATTTGACGAGGATCCGTGAGGCACTGCAGCAGGGGTCCTCGGACTTTCAGGGATACAGCATGGAGGGACAGAGGTTGCTATACCACGGCCGACTGGTGATTCCCAGGGGGTCCGCCCACATCCCCATGATCTTTCAGGAGTTCCACGGCAGCGCCATTGGGGGGCACTCCGGGGTCCAGCAGACTTACCGGCGGATGGCGAGGGAGTTATATTGGCCTGGGATGAAGAAAGACATTGCCCAGCGGATAGCAGAATGTGACGTGTGCCAGCGTCACAAATATTTGGCGATGGCACCAGCGGGACTATTACAGCCATTAGCTTTGCCAGAGCGAGTATGAGAGGATATCAGTATGGACTTCATTGAGGGGTTGCCGCGATCAGAGGGGTACAGTTCCATATTAGTGGTGGTCGATCGGCTCAGCAAGTACGCCCACTTTATACCTCTCAGACACCCATACACGGCAGTTACGGTGGCGGCAGCATTTATGAGGGAGGTGGTTCGCCTGCACGGGTTTCCGGGCTCCATAGTATCAGATCGGGACAAGGTTTTCATCAGCAGCTTTTGGAAGGAGTTATTTAAGGTGCAGGGGACCAAGCTACGGAGGAGCACGGCCTATCATCCGCAGACAGATGGACAGACGGAGGTGGTAAATAGGAGCGTGGAGACATACCTGAGGTGCTTCGCGTCAGAGTCACCGAGACAGTGGGCCAGGTGGTTGGCATGGGCCGAATACTGGTACAACACCTCGTACCATTCGGCAGCACAGAGCACCCCATTCCGGATCCTCTATGGCCTTGACCCTCCACAGTTGATACATTACAGCAGAGGTGCTACGCCGGTGTCCCAGGTAGAGGAGCACTTGACTGAGCGGGATAGGTACCTGGAGGAGTTGAAGAAACATTTGCTGCGGGCCCAGCAGATCATGAAGACCAAGGCAGATGCACACTGGCGAGATGAGCATTTTGAGGTGGGGGACCGCGTCTACCTGAAGCTTCGACCTTACCGGCAGAGGACCTTGGCTCGTCGGAGCAATGAGAAGTTAGCGGCCCGTTACTATGGACCTTTCGAGGTGACCACTCAGATAGGGAAAGTGGCCAATAGACTGCAGTTGCCCACCACGTCGACCATTCACCCGGTGTTCCACATTTCACAGTTGCGACGTGCCATCGGAGATCATACTCTGTCACCCACTCTCCCACCCACTCTGACAGATGATATGGAGGTACTCCTGGAGCCTCAGGAGTTGACAGGGATCCGACAGACCGCAGGCGGGGTTCAGGAGGTGAGGATTCGTTGGCGGGGCCTACCCGATTACGATGCTACTTGGGAGGCTGCTTCAGTGATCCGCGACCAGTTTCCAGATTTCCACCTTGAGGACAAGGTGGCACTTTTGGGGGGGAGTAATGATGCGGCTCAGCAGGCTCAGCAGGGGGCGGCGGCTAGGCAGGATGGGGAACCGGCTCAAGTGATGCGGGTCTACCATCGGAGGCGACGACTTGGGTCCAACTCGGACCCGGTCCCAAACTTGTGATTACTCACAAGTGGGGAGGGCAAAGGGGTAATTAGACAATTATTAACCCCTCCCCCAATAAAGGGGCCGGCCGGCCCTAGGGTGTGGTTTATCGAAGAATTGATCAATGTATTTTCTATTCCTAGTTGCTCTAGATTATTCCCTAGTTGCTAGTTAATTAATTTTAGCCCTAGATCTATTTTTCCCGCAATTAAATATTAGTTCAGATCTGTTCTTCGCTATTAAACCCTAGATTAGTAGTCCACAAGCCATAAAAACCCTACCTTTAATCCCCACAAAAAGCCCTAGTCGCATCACAGAACTACTTGGTAAAACTAGTCATTTCTTATACAAGAGACACTGCCCTTCTAACGAGTATCCTGGCTGTACTGCTGGGTCATGTAGTAATGCAGACTGGATCTTCGACAGACCCTCATCCTCCTCAATATCTCATAGCAAGGATCCCTAATCGAGTATGACCAGCACCAATAAGGCAGCCAACTGTGAATCAACATCTCTCCGTGATAATGCATTCACCGTCTTGTTCTCCAACCCTGGCCTGTATTAGATCTCAAAGTTATATCCCAACAATTTGGTCAACTACTTCTGATGCTTCCCAGTCACCATCCACTGCTCTAGAAGATATTTGAAGCTCTTCTAATCTATTTGCACTATGAAGCGTCGGTAAGTACATAAGGTATCCACTTCTGCATTACCAGGACGATCGCCATCAGCTCGCGCTCATAGACAGACTTGAGCCAAGCTTCCGCTGACAACATATGGCTGAAGTAAGTCACCAGTCTCTAATCCATCATCAGAAATGCTTCCAACCCATAACCCAACGAGTTTGTGTCCACCACAAAAAGTCATCTAAAATATGGAAGTGCTTGCACCAGCAGCTCGTCATGGCCCTTATTAGGGCGTCAAAAGCTCGGGTGGCCTCCACCACCACTGGAAGTTGTCTTTTTTCAGCTGCTCTGTCAACGACCAGGAATTAGTATACACTTTTACGAACTTCCAATAATAGCATGTCGGCCCCAAAAACTCCCTTCAATCCCCGCATGGTGGTAGGGTGCGGCCAATCAACTATGGCTGCAATCTCCAACCTGTTCGCCGACACATCCTTTGTCGAGATACCACGTGGCCCAGAAACTACACTCTACTGACTAGATATGCATTTGTTCTTATTGGCAAAAAGTTGACTACGCAACTCCTGCAACATGATCTCCAAGTGCTCTATATGCGCATCTATCGATCGGCTATACACCAATATGTCATCGAAGAACACCAGCACGAACCTCTGCAAATATGGCCGAAACACCTTGTTCATTGAGGCCTGAAATGTGATAGGGCATTGGTCAATCCAAAGGACATGACCAGAAACTTGTAGTGTCCCCCGTGTGTCCTGAATGCCGTCTTGGCCACATCATCCGATCGCATCTGGATTTGGTGATACACAAATCTCAGGTCAATCTCGAAAAAGACTGCGTCTCTATGAAGTTCATCCAGAAGCTCGTCGATCACATGTATTGGAAATTTGTCTGGCACCGTCTCCTTATTCAATGCCCAGTAATCGACGCAAAATCTCCAAAACACATCCTTCTTTACCAACAGGACCGGGCTCGAGAAAGGGCTCATGCTAGCATATATCACCCCGGCCTGGATCATATCTGCCACCATCCTCTCGATCTCTCCCTTATATGGTCTGACGTTGATCGGAGAGAGTCCTTGTCGCATGACTATGGAGTGATCGTGGTCCCGACGGGGTGGGAGCCCACGAGGCGTCTGAAACAGCCACTCGACCCGATCAGGATCTGTTGCACCTTTGGTAGGACATACTACTCCTCGGCATCCCTTTCAGCTAGCCCCTGCAACTCTACCAAGAATCCTTCGTCCTCAATCTGGAACGACGTTGCCATGGTCTTCAAAGAAACCTTGGATCGGCTCAAGCTAGGGTCCCCCTGAAGTGTCACCACTCTTCCCCTACTGAAACTCCATTTTCTACATCTTCCCGTTCATCCTCATCTCCCCCAGAGACTGCAACCACGTCATGCCTAGAATGACATTTGTGTTGCCCATGTTGAGCGACAAAATAGTCCACAAACCGGATCCCTAGATGGTCAATATCAAGCCCTGACACAACCCTCTACTTCACTCCACCTGTCATGTGTCCATTCCGATGCTCGCAGTGTCCACCAGCTACAACCCTTACTGCTCCACCACCTGGTTGGATATAAAATAAAATTATGGGTGGCCCCACTGTCAATCAATATTGTCACGTCCTGTTCTGAGATCCTCCCGGTCAACTTCATGGTGTGGTTCGGAGTGAATCCTACAACGGAGTTGAGAGACACCTCTGCGACATCCAGATGAGAGTGCTTCTACTCTACCTCTTCTTCATCCTCCACAACGACGTACTCATCCTCTACTAGTAGCACCTGAAGGATACGGTCTCGGCAACAGCGTCCTGGGGTAAACTTCTCATCACATCGGAAACATTAACACTTTCGACTTCTTGTTTGCATATCCGCTGTCATGCACTGAAACTGCCTATTAGGTGGTGCTCCGCTGCTCCACTCCTTTCCAGACTGGCCTCCCCTAGTCTGGGCCCCCGCCACGGTCTTCGGTCCTCTTGGATGTATCTGGCTACGGAAAGGGGATCCACCCCAAGCTTCCTTGGCCCATCGCTCCACTGCGAGTCTATCCTCCACCAGCTAAGCTAGCTCTATCATCTCTAACAACTCACTCGGTCTATGGAATCGAAGCTCAGCTCGGATATCTAGCTTACGCCCCTTCGTGAAGCTTCACATCAAGGTTGCCTCGGGTATCCTCATGCACAGTCCGCGAGTGCCTTGAATCTCTCCAAATAGTCATTGACCGCGCCATCCTACCGCAGAGCAAGGAGCTGCTCGTGCAAATCTCCCCATGTGTCTCTAAACCGGTCTCGTATGCCGCCCTTAAACTCTTCCTATAACCTCATCGGTTGCCACTGCTGCCTCGATTGAAATCAAGACAACCCATTCTCTTCTACGCAAACACCCGTTGTGTGCAGCTTCTCCCGTTGCGTCACATAGTTCACTTCAAAATATCTCTCCGCACGATAGATCCAACCATACAGATCATCCCCTTTGAAAACATGCATCTTTAGCTTCCGGATCCTGCTCTCTGGCCCAATCATTCCCTGCCCTGCTCTCCCTTGGCTGTCCAAATTGGAGCGGGTGATAAGTATTCTATGGAGCGGGTCTTCGGTCCTCTTGGATGTATCTGGCTACGGAAAGTGGATCCGCCCCACGCTCCCTTGGCCCATCGCTCCGCTGCGAGTCTATGCTCCACCAGCTGAGCTAGCTATATCATCTCTAACAACTCACTCGGTCTATGGAATCGAAGCTCAGCTCGGATATCTGGCTTAAGCCCCTTCATGAAGCTTCACATCAGGGTTGCCTCGGGTATCCTTTTGCGCAGCCTGAGGGTGCCTCGAATATCTCCAAATAGTCATTGACCGCGCCATCCTACTGCAGAGCAAGGAACTGCTCATGCAAATCCCCACTGGGTCTCTAAACCGGTCTTGTATGCCGCCCTTAAACTCTTCCCATAACCTCATCCGTTGCCATTGTTGCCTCCATTGAAATCAAAACAACGCCTTCCCTTCTACGCAAACACCCGTTGTGTGCAGCTTCTCCCGTTGCGTCACATAGTTCACTTCAAAATCTCTCTACACGATAGATCCAACCATACAGATCATCACCTTTGAAAACATGCATCTTTAGCTTCCGGATCCTGCTCTCTGGCCCAATCATTCATTGCCCTGCTCTCCCTTGGCTGTCCAAAGTGGAGCGGGTGATAAGTATTCTATGGATATCCCAATCTGCCTACGAGCCTCCTCCTGCTCCATTATGGTTTTTCCTACCACCGTTAGCCTAATCCGGAACCTCACCATCACCTGCCACCATCTAAGGGTCATAATTATGTTTACCGTGACCCCCAACGTGATTGTCTTCTCCCATCGCATGACGCTGAATCCCGGAGTCGCTGCCCAAAGGTCCATGAGGGTGCGGTGCTCCAAGGGGTGGGCCTCCGCCGCCCTATGAAGAAACCAAGGGCCAGGGGACCTGTTGCTGAAGAGGACGGGGGTTCGAGGACCCGTGTGGTGGCGCCAAGGGTCCCCGAGGCCCTTGCAGATGCGCATGGGGCCAACGACCCCCGATGGTGGTGCTGGGTACTTGCGAGGCCCCCATGAGGCCGCAAGGAGCTGGCGAGGCCCCCACGATGCCGGAGGGGGCTTGCGAGGTCCCCATGCAATCGGAGGGGGCTCATGATGCCCCCAGGGTTCTGTCGGGGGCTAGCGAACCCCCCACAGGCTCCGTCGGGGGCTCGCGACCCCCACGGGTTCGTCGGGGTCTCGCGTGCCGGGGCTCGATGATGTCCTGGTTGTTGAGATCAGGGGCCACCCCCAGCTAGGGTCTCGGGGGTCAGCGGCCCTTCCTACGTCCTTCCAGATGCCCCTCCTCGGATGTATTGAGGGTGATTTTGCTCCTCCTCGTGCCCTTCGTCGCCTTCCGGAGGTAGATCACTTCAAAAATCACACCTTTCCCTTTCCCTTTGTCCAAAGGCATCTCCTTTCTCCTCCGATCTCCATTGGAATCTTCCTTTTCCCTTAAATATGAGTTTGATGAGCTCTTCTCCTTATATCTAGGGCTTTATTGCAACTCCTCTATTTTTTCATCATGATTTCCATGGACATCCTCACTTGAGATGAGATCCTCTCTTCCATCGCTAGCATCATCGCATCCATTGTAGAGAACCACTCCTCCGTTGAATTCTTGAGCCCTTCGATCTCGGAATCGATCTTTACCTCCAAAGCTTCCATCTTTCTTGTTGTGGGCATAAGGATCTATGCACTGATACCAATTGATAGGAAAATCTAGGGTTTTTGAAGAGGAAAATTTCAGATTTATATTGATAGGAAAACATTGCAAGATAGAATTGAAATCTTTCGAGAGGATCTCGCTCTCCAAACCTTCTATCTATGAGACAAGACTCAATCTCACTAGTACTAGGGTTCTATTCTCTAGTTCTGGGGTTTTCTTCTCAAAATCAACATGAACCCATTATTTTCTCTCCCCCAAAACATAAATAGGATAGATCTGCCCAAAATTACAAATAACCCCCCGAACCCAAAACTTGCAGAAACGTCCCAAACCATCACAAAAATACCCATGTGGTAGTTATCCATTCCACGATCCGCCCTGTGCCGCCGTCGCCTCCTATGATAGGTTATTATCTCATCATTCTCTCACAAAATCAAGCATAAAACCCAAAACCCCTAAAACCCGTATAAATACTAATTAGATTTTCGGCAAAATTACAGAAATACCATCGCTCATAAAATTACGAAAACGTAACCAAGCTTTCAAAATATCAGATTTGCCACTGTATAAGATCTCATTAGAGGATGAATCTTTTAACTTGGACTCAAATGATGATAAATGAGGACTGTTGTGATGAGTCTAGATCAGGGAGGGAAGATGATGATTAGGGTCATTGGAAGGCTTTAAGGAGTTTGTAGGGTTTTTATTGTTTTACTTAGTTGTTTTCACTAATGATAAATTATTGATCATGTGATATTCGGTATATATCTTTATTTCTCTTGAAATAATTTTTAGAATTATAACATATTTAGGTTTAGTTTTAGGGTGGGATTCAGGAAAAACACCTAGGCCTTGCCTCAGCTCCCCGGGCTGGCGCCTTGACTTCACCTCCCCATTTTGAAACATTGTAGGAGACTCTTTATGCATACAGTTTAAAAATTAGTTGAAAGAAAAGTCATCCAACACTTAAGACAGTTATTTAACTCAATAAATATATCCCAATAAAGGTACTTGTTTCTGTGGTTTCTTTGTAAGGTCTGGAAGTTCAGAACCCTTCACTCTCTTCAACTTACGTCAAATGAATAAGTATATTGTATTTCTATTATGGATTTTCACGTGTCTAAGACAGCAGCAGTTCTTGTTTTGATGAATTTAAGAGCTCAAAACAGAAAAGAGTTTTGAACCAGCGGGAAAAAAGAGGATAGATGCGACACACTGGGCACAGAAACAACACAAGGCTACGCAAGGTACAATAAGATGGTCTCAACATGCATGTATGGGTGCCCAACAACAACAACAACACACACGTGTGTACATGTGTGGTGCCAGTGTGTGTATCTATATGTACAACATACATCTATTATTCAAATTGCTAATTAACATGTAAAAAGAGATGTCATGCTGATATCATATTTACTCTTTTGCATCTCAAGTAAAAGAACAATAAGGTGACGACATCAGCAAGGAATTCAAGAACATTAAGGAATTTACTAGCAAACAATTTCCCCTTTATGGTTAGCATTCTGAATTCAAGCATCCCCTACATATATGGGAAATACTAAAGGATGCGAAGTAGTATCACCAAAACTGCAGTGATAAACATCAAACAGATGTCATGTATTGCCTACGGCATAAGTTAATTCCATACAAAATTGAATGTAGAGATCACACACCCAGATTTTTTTTTCCAAATAGCCTTTTAGATTCTGTTAGATCTGGCCGGCCCAATTGGGGGGCTCATTTTGAGTGTTTTACGTTATTAGGGGCATTTGGGTAATTGGCTAATTTCTGAAATTGTATTAGACGGCGGAGTGCTAGCCAGCCCCTAATGACGCTTGATTATTGATTATTGTGTGAGAGATTCCTAGGGAGAGTGCGGATGTCCTCTATACCGGCGTCTTGGGAGGGTGGTTACCCCTTATAATTGCGGCCAAAGTTATCTTTTATTCCTCTATTTATCAATAAAGTTTAGATTTGCTTCCGGTTCTATCAATTTGGTATCAAAGCATCGATCCATGACGGCGTCGACAAGGGCTAAAGATCAAATTGATGCGGTAGAAGAGAAGCTTAATGCGAAGATCGATGGGGGTGAAGAAAACCCTAACGGAGAACGGAGAAGCAATTGCAAAGTTGACGGCGTCCGTTGATCGGATCGAGACTTCCTAAGAGAGGTTCAACGCAAGGCAAGACAAACAAGATGAGGCCCTCACGCAAATCATCTTCCAACTCTCTATCCTCGCCGGAAAGGGGGGAAAGACGGCGCAAACCCTAGTTTTTCGATAAAGGTGCCACATTTGGACGACGCGAACCCTAGATCTTCGAAAAAGGTGCCTCCTTTGGATAAGGGGTAGGAAAAGATGGAGAATTTTGATGAAGGCTTGCTTTTCGATGCCGTTATGCCAAAGACAAAGAGGAGGAGCCATGGAAGAACGAGGAGTTCGTCGGAGATCAACGGCGGGGCGAAGGAAGTCGGCCGAACCCCCAAGGCCAACCTTTGAGGCGGCCGGCCCCAGATCTGGGCGGGGGCAACCCCCGCCCAAGAGGGGCACCAGCAGGGGCAGCCGAGCCCTGTCGGCTGATAGAACCTCGACAAAATTGAAATTTATTGAATAAAACTGAACTTTTAATAGATAATTAGGCTACAAATAAGAGGTAACCTTCTCTTCCAAGATGCCAATTGATAAGGGACGCCTGCACTTCTCCGTAGAACACGAAGAACAATCTCTAACACTCGAAAATAATCAAAATATGCATAGTAAAGGCCAGCGGCTAACCCTAGGCCTAAATACTAATCCCCTCTAATCTTATTACAAGTTTGCCATTATAATTTGAAAACGCCCCTTTAAGCCTCATGCTTGGTTCGGCCGCTCCTCTAGTGCGCGCGCCCTCCTTATTGTGCCTCTGATACAAGCGGATCCAATCACTACTCCCTTCCCAAAGAGCCATCTTGTCCTCAAAATGAAAGTCTGGAAATTGTTGTGACATAACGTCCAGGGACTCCCACGTGCTCTCGTTCTCTGGCAAGTCCTTCCACTGCAAGAACCTTCTGCTCTCTAGTGCTCCCTCTGCGTACCCCTTCAGCTCCTCAGGCTCCAATCTCACCTCCATATCATCTGTCAACGTCTCCAGAAGCATGGGCGAAGGGGTGTGGTCTCTGATAACCTGGTGAAGCTAAGACACGCAATACCGGATGGATAACTGATCCTGGGGGTAGCCGTAGCCAGTAAGCAACTGTTCCCACCCTGGCATCGACCTCGTAAGGTCTAAAATATCCCAATGTTAACTTCTCATTCCTCCTGTGGGCCAAGGATATCTGCTTGTAGGGTCTCAGCTTTAAGGTACACCATGTCCCCGACTGCAAACTGCATATCTTTGCGGTGAAGGTCTGCCCTCGTGTTCATAATCTACTGAGCTCTAGTTAGATGGAGCTTCATCTCCTCCAAAATTCGATCCCTCTCTGCCAGGTACTGGTCCACATCAAATACTGGTGTCGTCTCCTGCCCATAGTGTACTAAATGTGGAGGAACACGACCATACAAAATCCTGAAGGGAGTCGTCAGAGCTCTAGTGTGATAAGATGTATTGTACCAATACTCTGCCCATGCCAGCCAACGGGCACACTCCTTGGGGTTCTCTGAAATAAAGCACATCAGATATGTCTCAACACTCCTGTTGACGACCTCAGTCTGGCCATCCATCTGCGGGTGGCAGGCTGTGCTCCGTCTCAAAACTGTACTCTACAACCTAAAAAGCTCATGCCAGAACCTGCTCAAGAAAACCTTGTCCCTATCAGATATAATTGACTTTGGGGGCCCATGCAAGCAAATAACCTCTCTCATAAACACCTCCGCCATCGACACTGCGTTGTAAGGATGCTGAAGTGATATAAAGTGTGCATACTTGCTGAGGCGGTCTACCACAACAAATATGACTGTGTATCCTCCGACTTGGGCAATCCATCAATAAAATCCATGAAGAGGTCCTCCCACACACGCTCAGACAATGACAACGGCTGTAGTAAACCCCCTGGAGCCATCGCCTGATACTTGTGACGCTGGCAAACGTCACACTCTGCAACCGTCCTTGAGACGTCTTTCTTCATCCCATTCCAGTAGACCTCCATCGCCAGTCTCTAGTAGGTCTTGATGACCTCAGAATGTCCTCCTATGGCACTGCTGTGAAACTCCTGGAGTATAGCCGGAATATGTGTAGAAATCCTCGGAAGTACCAATCGCCCCCAATATATTAGTCGTCCGTCCTGGATAATATAGCCTGGATGCTTTGTAGATACCTGCAAAAGTGACACCTATATACCTGCCAGCTCCTGATCCTGCTCAACCTTCTGCTGCAGCGGCTCCCAATCCTGTGGCACATAAACTGCCAATGCCGCCAACTATATGTCCCCCCGCTGTGAAAGGGTGTCGGCCCCTTGTTCTCAAATCCTGAGTGATACCCAATCTCAAACATGTATCCCAGCACCTTCCGTAGCCACTTTTGATGCTCCTCTGCCATCATGTGATGCTCTAAAAGATAATTGAGACTCCTCTGATCTGTACTGCGCCAGAAAACTCCTCTCCAACAAGTATGGCATCCACTTCTGGATGGATATAACAATGGCCATTAGCTCCATCTCATAGACTGACTGCAGTCTGGATATAGCTGTCAAAACCTGACTGTAACATGCTATGTGCATCTGAACCTGCATCAAAACCGCTCCCAATCCGTGCCCCGACGCGTCTGCCTCTACAACGAATGGTCTGGAAAAGTCAGGCAACGCCAGGACTGGAACGGTGGTCATGGCCTTCTTCAAGACCTCAAAAGCTATCGTCGCCTCCTCACTCCAAATGAACTGGTCTTTGAGTAGCTCCGTGAGCAGCCAGGTGATAGTACCGTATCCCTGCACGAATCTGCGATAATAGCCCGTCAACCCGAGAAATCCTCTCAGCCCCCTGAGAGTGAGGGCGCGGCCAGTCCATCATCGTCGCAATCTTGGATCTGTCAGCTATCACCCCATCTGCAGATACCACATGCCCCAAATACTCCACCCGTGGCTATCCAAATAAGCACTTCTTTCTATTGGCGAACAACTGATGGTACTGCAACTCCTAGAAAACAACCTGCAGGTGGTCCAAGTGCTCCTCCAAGATACGATTGTACACCAAGATATCATCGAAAAACACGAGCACAAATCACCGAAAGTAAGGACGGAATACCTTGTTCATAAGAGTCTGAAAATATCAGGTGTGTTAGTCAAGCCGAAGGACATGACTAAAAATTCATAGTGGCCCTCATGCGTCCTGAACGCCGTCTTGTGCACATCCTCCCCATGCATCCTGATCTAGTGGTAGCCTGATTTGAGATATATCTTTGTGAAAATGGCTGTCCCGTGCAACTCATCCAACAGCTCGTCAATCACTGGTATATGAAATTTAGCTGGCACCGTCTCCTTGTTTAAAGCCATATAGTCTACGTAGAAGCGCCAGCTCCCATCCTACTTTTTCACTAGTAGCATTGGACTGGAAAAGGGGCTCACACTAGGTTGGATAGCACTAACATGTACCATCTCCGCGACCATCCTCTCTATCTCATCTTTCTGTGTGCCTATGGGTAGCGATAGTGCCTCACACTGATGGGGAAACGTCCTTCCGCAGAATTATGGTGTGCACGTGATCCCTCGGCGGTGGAAGTCCCCATGGCTCCGTCTCCTTGTTTAAAGCCATATAGTCTCCTTGTCTGGCACTGGTATAGGAAACTTATCTGACACCGTCTCCTTATATAAAGCCATATAGTCTACGTAGAAGTGCCAGCTCCCATCCTACTTTTTCACTAGTAGCACTGGACTGAAAAATGGGCTCACACTAGGCTGGATAGCACTAACATGTACCATCTCGCGACCATCCTCTATATCTCATCTTTCTGTGTGCCTATGGGTAGCGATAGTGCCTCACACTGATAGGGGAAACGTCCTTCCGCAGAATTATGGTGTGCTCGTCATCCCTCAGCGGTGGAAGTCCCCATGGCTCCTAAAAGACCTCCTTGAACTGCCCTTCAGCTGTTGTACCTCTCCTGTAATGTGCTGTTTATGTTGGCCTCAGTGCCACCATCTCCTGTCAACGAATATAACTCTACCAAGTACCTACCGTCCTTCGTCTAGATGGTCCTCACCATGGTCTTCAGTGAGACCAGTACCCTGCATCAGTGTTTTAAATATCGGTCCGATATCCGATATATCGACCGCAATATCGGAATTATCATTGTGCCGATACGATATAAGCTGTTTTATTGCGGTTTCCGATATTTGGGGAAATATCACCGATATATCCGATTTGGGCCGATATTGCGGCCGATATTTCAAAAGGAAATATCGGCCGATATTCATTGTTTTTTAAAGTTCGGTTAGCAGGTCGGTCTACTGAAAAGTGGATCCGACCCGACCCAAATCCATTAGTTAAAACACAAGGCTCGCGGGTTTTTGGGAGAAAATTGCAAGTTTGCCTTAATCACCGTCCAGCTCCTCACGTCGTTCAGCTCCTCACGCTGCTTCGCTCAGCCCCATTAGTCGAAATTTTCCGGCGAAAGTTGATCGCGGTTCGCCGTTTTGGTGTTCAATCATTGCAAGGGAGGGTTTTACGATCAAGGTAAGTATACGTTCCTTTTTTTCATTTTTTCTTCATTTTTTAGTTCTTTTGAATTTTTTTCCTTCCATTTTTGGGTTTTTAGTTGAATGAGCTTCGATATTTAGTCAATATCCCCGATATTCATGTTTAACGAGAGAAGTATAACCAAAACATACTTTTATTTGAGTTAGTATAGTTTATATCTTCTTAGATACATCTATATTTGCATATGCCATCATTTTAAGCCTCCAATATGACACTCCGATATTTAATCAATATCCCCGATATATCTTCGATATCCGCAATCCGATATCAAATTTCTTAGGCCGATACGCGACCGACATCCGATATTTAGAACACTGCCATGCATAGGCTAGGGTCCCCCTGTAGGACCACTGCCCTCACATCCTCCTGGAACTCCATCCTGAGCAGTTTCCAGTTCACGGTCATCTCCCCCAACGTCTGTAACCAAGTCATGCAAAAGATGACATCGGTACTCCCCAAGTCTGTAGGCAGAAAGTCAGCTATCACCTGCACCCCCTGTAGTGTCAGCACCAACCCTTTACAAACTCCCAGGCTGCCCTCTTTCCATTTACCCATCACGATGCTGAAGCTGCCACAGTCTGTCAGCTGGAGCTCCTGTTGGACCACCACCCTCCTTGATATAAAATTGTGGGTCGTCCCATTGTCGATCAGCACCGTCACCTCCTGGTCGCCGATGTGACCCCTCAACTTCATGGTATGGTTCAGTGTGAACCTTACCACATAGTTAAGGGAAACCTCCGCCACATCTAGCTGATGGCCCTCAAACTCCTCCATCTCAGCGGACTCATCCTCCATATCAGCCTCGTCGTCCTCATCCTCCAGAAGCAGCACCGGGAGCTTGCGCCCCACGCACATGTGGCCTGGCATGAATCGCTCGTCGCATCTAAAGCATAAACCCTTCTGGCGCTTCTCCCTCTTCTCAGCGTTAGTCATCCTCCTGAACTTCACCCAGTCTGTGGTGCACTACTCTTCTCCTTGGTGGCAGGATCTGCTCCTGTAGTGGCTCTGGTGCCCTCCTGTTGCTACCTGGCTACGGGAAGGTAGCCCACTCCAACCACCCCTCGCCTTCCTCTCCTCAAACTGACAGTCCTCCGCCATCTGAGCGTACTCAATGGCCTCTATCAGGCTCTGAGACTTCTGCATGCGAACCGCTGCTCGAATAGTGGCCTTCAGTCCCTTCATGAATGCACTCTCCATCGTCTCGTCAGACACCCCATGCACCTGTCCTGATAAGGACTCGAACCTCTCTAGATAATCCCTCACGGTGCCCTCCTGCCTGAGTGACATCAGCTGCTTCTCCATATTTTCCAAATGGGGATCTCTGAACCTCTCTATCATCTGGTCCCTGATCACCTCCCACGAGCGAAAAGGCCACCTCACGTCCTTCCACTGAAACCAAGCAAGGGCCTTCACATCCAGACATATCACCGCTTCCTCCAGCTTCTTATCCTCTATCATGCGAGAGACTAAAAATGTCTCTGCTCTGTAAATTCACGAAACTGGTTCCATTTCCTCGAAGACATGCATCTTCAGCTTCTGCAGCATATCCATATTGAATGCCCCTGGCCTCATCGTCCTCCGCCGTGTCTAGGCTGGTGGTAGTGCTGTCACCTATCATGGTGCCACTCATAGCCCACACGCGGGCCTCCCTCATGGAAACCGTGATCCCAGTAGGTCTCCTCAGTCCCCATGTCATCCCCCGTCGTCGCCTCCAAACCTGCCTGCATGCCCTTCATGGAAGTCTCTGTAACCTCCCCCAAGGTCTCCGAGACGTCACCCATGGTGGTGGGGTAGAGGTTGCCATCTACCATCTCCATATCGAGGATTGGGAGGGCCCCGAACCCCCCCTCCATCATCCCCATACTCCTGAAAATCTTACGGGTCAAAACCATCATCGAAAACACGTGCCGGATCCTCTCCAGATGAGGCTGAAAGTCACTCAGGGGCTGAAAACATTCATGGCATGCACCAAAACCCCCGCAGGGGTCCCTTCGGATCGACAGGGCCGCGACGGGCTTGGGGAAGGCCTACCGGCCCTGTCCGGTGGTCGCCGGGGCCCCAGCAGCCCTGCCGCTGGTCGACAGGGCCCGCAAGGGCATGTTGCAGGTTCACCGCATCTGTGGGCCCCGTGGGAGGGTCCATGGGGCTGCCGATGCCCTAGGGGGGGCCGCGGGTTCCTGGGAAGGAGCCGCCAGCCCTCTGGGGGTGTTGTCGCAGCCGATGGGGCTCTCGGTTGGGGCCGTCGACCTCCTGGCGTAATTCCTCCCACTCTGGATCGCTGTCCTCTGGATCCGTGTACCTCCAATACTCTAAATCCTTCATCGCTTGCTTCCCCTTGTCCAAAGATGGCACCTTTGTCGATGTTTTCGGGTTCACGTCACTTTTTCCCTTTTTCCGTGAGGATTGATAGTTGGAAAATTAATTGTGTGAGCGCATCATCCTGTTTATCTTGCTTTGCGGTCAACCGATCAACGGAAGCCGTCAACTTCGCCAATGATTCATCGTTCCCAGCTAAAGATTTCTTCACAACTTCGATCTCGTTATTGAACTTCGCCTCCAAAGTCTCAAACTTGTCCTGTGATCTTGTCGACGCCGTCATGGATCGTTACGTGCTCTGATACCAAAATAATAGAACCTCGACGAAACTGAAATTTATTGAAAAAAACTGAACTTTTAATAGATAATTGGGCTATAAATAAGAGGTAACCTTTTCTCTCAAGACGCTAATTAATAAGGGACGTCTGCACCTTCCCCGAAGAACACGAAGAACAATCTCTACCTCTCGAAAATAATCAAAATATGCATAGTAAAGGCCGGCGGCTAACCCTAGACCTAAATACTAATCCCCTCTAATCTAATTACAAGTTTGCCATTATAATATAAAATAATTAGAAAATGGTATTGAGGAATTACGAAAACGCCCCTTTAAGCCTCATGCTTGGTTCGACCGCTCCTCTAGCGGGCGTTCCCCCTTGTTGCACATCTGATACACGCTGAGCCCATCACTGGCGTTCGACCGGGTCGGCTGATCCTGCCAGACACATCGGAGAGGCCGCCGGCCCTTCGACAGCCCCGGCAGGGGGCCGCTGAACTTGCACCTCTGATACACGCGGAGCCCATCACTGGCGTTCGACCGGGTCGGCTGATCCTGCCAGACACATCGGACAGGCCGTCGGCCCTTCGACAGCCCCGGCAGGGGCCGCCGAGGTTCGACAGCCTGTGACAGCCCCCTGGCGGCTGCCAAGGGGGTATCTGACCACGGCGAGCCCTGTTCTGTTGTTTTTGGCCTCCCATGGCGCGTTCCGATTATGAGCACTATCAGGCGCCCAACGGCTACCCGGGGCAAGTACAAGGAGATGGGTTTTATCATGATGGAGGGGCGGCTACTATGAAGATGGGGGAGATTCCTATGGTGGTGGTGGGGACTGAGGAGAGGCTACGGAGGACGAGTGGGTCCACTAGGGGGCCGTGGAGACCGTGGAAAGGGGCCACATGGAGAACATGAGACACATCAGGAGAGGTGACAACACTATCATCAACACAGACACGCAGACGGTAGGACCGACCATGGGCATTTTGAGGTTGATGGCAGAGTCCGGAAGTTGAAGATGCCCGTGTTCGAGGGAGAGGATCCGCATGCGTGGATTTATAGGGCAAAGATGTTCTTTACTGTGTCTCGTATACGGAGGCACAGAAGTTGGAGACAACAGATGTATGTATAGATGGGCGAGCCTTAGGATGGTATCAGTGGAGGGAGCAGTGACACCCATTTCGTAGTTGGGAGGAGATTAAGGACCGCTTCTTGGAGAGGTTTCGGGATCCTCACATGGGAAACCTCCACAGCAATTGTTTGCACTTTGACAGGACGGGCATGTGAGAGAGTACACCGAGAAGTTTGAGATACTGTCAAAGCGAGTGCGCGGGGTCACTGATGAGTCACTGGAGGGCACATTCATGAAGGGCCTAAAGTCCATTATTCGCTTCGGGATTCGACCATACACGCCCCAAGGGCTGGTTGAGGTCATGGAGATGGCAGAGATGATAGAGGACCACCAGACGGAGGAGAGGAGAGCCATGAGCGGTTGGGGTGGGCAGGTTCATCGTGGAGCTCCAGCAGTGACATGGAGGCTGAAGGCGGCCACGTGGACAAATCAGGCGAGTGAGGAGAAGATTTAGGAAAAGAGTGACACACCGCCAGCAGTGGGTAAGTTTAGGAGGATGACTGATGCCGAGATGAAGAAAAAGAAATGGCTGTGTTTCAGATGCGATGAGAGGTTCACCTCAGTGCACCATTGTGGGGTGCGCAAACTGCAAGTGCTGATAGCCGGGGATGACGAGGAGGATGTCGTGGAGGATGAAGAGCCCGGAGTGGATGACGACTACCACTTGGAGTAGGACTGCCTTGGACTTCTTGCACCACTTTGAGGACAAGTTGGATTTTCGAGGGCAGAGTAATGTTAGTTCCGGCCGGCCCAATAGGGATGGCTCATTTTGAGTGTTTTATGTTATTAGGGGTATTTGGGTAATTGGCTAATTTCTGAAATTGTATTAGAGGTGGGTGCTAGCCGGCTATAATGAGGCTTGATTATTGATTATTGTGTGAGAGATTCTTAGGAAGAGTGTGGACGTCCTCCATACCGGCGTCTTGGGCCCTTATAATTGTAGCCAAAGTTATCTTTTTATTCCTATTTTTATCAATAAAGTTCAGATTTGCTTCCGGTTCCATCAGATTCATATTAGTCTGATATCAGAAATAAACCTGCCAATTCACGACTGAAGTAGAATTTGCCTAAGTAAATCATACATAAAATTTAGAATTCATTTCTATTCGATACAACAGTGCAACTGGAAAGGAATGATAGTCAATCTTTCTACCTATCTGAAGGATCTCTGCCAGGCATTTCCACAAAAAGATCATGATCACATATTATCTGCAAAAAGGTAAGCTTGCATTCGTGCAACACAGATTGGCAGACCCCCGCAAACTTGTCCATGTACAAAGATACCTACAGTGAATTCATGAAGAAACTTTAAATATAAAAACATATATTAAGACAGAAATTTAAAGTCGTTTTATCTGGATATAGATATGATGCTAACATCATTGGCATAACAAATTTGATCCAACCCTGGCCCTGTCCAGAAAAGTACCCTGGTTTTATATTCTATCAGATAATATAGCATGTATTAGACCATAAACAACTGATGATGACACACGAAACAGCTAGCACAGTCAAAACTCTATAACAATAAATTTAAATCAACGGATGATCTGTAGATCCTGTTACTACATAGTACATGATATTTTTACAGAAAACCTTGCCAAAGCTCATGAGTACCTACAACGAAACAAATCAAGACAACCACTTGTGCATGTGGAGTTGTTTTTTCCTTCTTTTGCATCCAAATGATAACGAGTAAAGGAAGTGATAGAGGAGAGTCACGAGGCATCTGTTACACCAGCAAGGCTGCTTGGACAGCATTCTTGTGAACGTCAACTTTAACATGTCAAATAGGCTATGGTGTAACAATTTTTTCATATACGGTAAGAAAATATGGGAGAATAGCGTTATGAGAGGAAAATACCTGAGAGATTAGCATTGAGAGGTACCTCTTGCTAATCTCAAAATTGTCACTGTGCAGTGCCCTAGGATCCAGTGGTTAGATGTTATGACAGGTTATTGGGGGCATGCTTATTTAGGATATTGGGGTTCTAACTACCTTGTAGGTTTATTATGAATTGAGTTTGGAGATATGGGAGTTGTATCTGTTTGACTCCAACTATTTCATCACTAAATCCAAATGTTAGAATAAGAGATTTGGGGGGAAAGAGGGTATATTCTTTCATCCCCACTTTATTGATATATACAGGAAAAGAACAAAACAAGCATAGGTCCACGAACACTCAAATAATAAATTACTAACCATATAATTAGATCTTAACACTTTCCTTCAAGCTGAACCATAGATGTTAATCATAACCAGCTTGTCACTTAAAAAAGAAAACATCATTTTAGAAGAAGTTTTGGTGAAGATATCCACCAGCTGACCTGAGGTACGAGTAAAAGGAGTACAACCCAGCTTTTCATCCACATCATCACGAATAGAGTGACTATATACCAATATATTTGATTCTCTCTCATTGAACACCAGATTATTGGCTATGTAGATTGCTACTTGGTTATCACAATACATAGACATAGACTCATCATCCTAAAAGCCAAACTCCCATATCAACGTTTTAACTACATCATTTCACGTTTTGCTTCTTGCTCCTCCAAGTAACAAGATTACCTTCAACACATGCAATATCCTGAAATAGATACCATGTCTATTTTGTTTCATGCCTAACTGGAGAAAGAAAAAACTTATATATTTAAGTAAATATTTTTACAATATAGTAACCCTCTATCAAGAGAACCTTCGATGTACGTCAGAATACACAAAGTTGCTCTTCAATTAATTTTTCTAAGCTCATACATGAACTGACTGAAAATGATAATATAAATAACTTTGCTAACCAACCTCTTATACTGAGAAACATCAACTTGCTAGTGGTATCTAACAAATCAACATCAACATATAAGCACTCTAGTCTCATGTAACAAGTTCAAAATATATATTCTGTTGGGATAGAATTAAACCATGCTTACTATGAACAATGTTCATCCTAAAGAAATATCTATGCCTCCACATATAGTGTTCTATAAGATACTCTTTTATCTCATCAATTTCAGCATAATCATTGCCTGTCAAAAAGATGTCATCAACAATAATAAGCAGCTAGAATCACTGATCTAGATGAGTTTTGATAAATGAAGACAGAACAGTTAGAATAACACCAGCTAAAAATCAAAATACATAGCAACTTTGCTAACTTATCAAACGATGCCGAATGACTATTTAAGACCATAAATTGAATATACAAGACTACAACCTGTATTCTTTGCATAAGCAATATACACCAGAGGTACACTTTTTGATGCGGAACGGAAGGACTTGAAAGATGTATGGAAGAAAATTAGTGAAAACTAATAAGTGATTTGTAAAGGATAAATAGGTTTAGATCTTTGATCACAAAAATCGAGCAATCACCAACATTAATACCTACCACGTGAAGATTTCTCTACAACTCTTGTCCATGTGATTTCTTACACCTCACATGCAAAAGATGTTAAAGATACAAAAATAATTTACAAAACTTTAATTTTTAATCAATTAATCATATCTAAAAATTTGATTACATATTCATATTTATAGGAGAAGAAATAAACCTCTTTCTAAACACATACTCAGACTCATAAATTTTAATAGAATTCAAACACTTAAATAAATAAATTAAATTAAATTAGAGAATCTTTGTTCAAACTTGAAACTCTAAAAGGATTTAAAAACACAAAAAGACTATATAAAAGGACTCAAGGCCCGCCAAGGCTAAACGATTGAAACATTAAAATACTAATATGAAACTAATTTAGATTCCTATCAATTCTTTTCGGCTTTAAAGATTTGCCTCTTGATGAATAATGAAGAAAAGGGCATAACTAGGTAGAACCCATCTATCATATTTATGACGGCATAAGTAAAAGACAAAAAATCAATGTTGTTGGTCAAAAATTATCATCAAGCTCATGTGAAATAATTGACTCGATCATATTGGGATCAATTCTTAGTAGAGCTCGTTGAGAGCTGGTATGATATGTGTAAAGCCCCCACGGGTTCAAGGATGAACCTCTCTAGGCCAGCGCTAGTCATTTCACCATCCATAACTGTAAATGCCTATTAATTTTTATTTGGCTCTGCAACAGATTAGTTAGTGTTATAGTTAATTATAAGAATTTTGTAAGTCTCAAAATGCATCTCAGATGATATGCATGATACTTAGGGAATACATTAGATCCATGATCAATACCTAACTTTAGGGAAATCAGGACCACGAGATGAAATGACTTTTATGGCTAATTATTGACCAACCCACTCTTGTGATTTCTAACTACACTTTAGGGTTGGTTATGGGGGGTCAAAAAAAATTTCTTTCCATTAAACATGAATATGCACGAGTTCAATCTCTTTGAATATGAAACGTATAGATCGTACATATATGACCTCCCTAATAAGATATATGTAGCATCAATTGATAAAACATTATCAAAATCCTAACAACTCAAAACGGGATAGGCGCTTAACAATATTGAATAACAAATTCTCAACTACTTATATAACTGTATATGCCTATATGGCTATGTGTAAGGTTCGGCTTTAATTCACATCTTCTCTAAAGCTAACTTGTTGACTAAATTAGTACACATGTATCCGCATCACTCAAAAAGATGTGTTCCAATCTAGACGTAGTTAAATAACAATCGTCATCCATCAATCTGCCTCACTCCTAAGTATCGTAGCTAAGCACCTAACATGCAGTCGATCACTAAACTCATCAAAGTCCGCATTTGCATCCCTAGCATCTTAAGATGGAACATACATCTTGTCAACTATTCCATCATATACATCTCCCCTACACATAAACTTATATTTGAACATTGAGCTTATATTTGAACATTGATCGGAAAAATAGCCATAACCATGATACTTGAAGCATTATACATCCTTTAGCCTTTGTTGTGATGATTCTCCACTCTTACCTTTCCCTTTTTTTTCTTAGCGGCAATAATATAAACACTAAAGTCCATTCATAATTTTAAAAAGAAAACCCCAGATATAAACATTGAAATCTCCCCTTATATATGTATGTATGTACATCATATCGTTAATCTTACTATTAATACTAAAACTAGACATGCTTAAAACCAAGTAATTTAAAGAAAAAATAGAAGGGTAATTCGTCAAATAATAACTTCAGTAATAGCAAGTATTCATACTAAAATAACATTTAGTTATGAAAGTTCTACCAACTTTGACCCGACAAAGTGACGCCCAACCTTCTAAAGTTTATATCAACTGTAATTAGATATGATCTCATCTTAGAATTCATTTCACTGATCTTCATTTAAAATAAAGTGTTCAGTTAATTTCTATCGATTATGCATATCTTCATTCCGATATTATTTATGTTAACTTTTCTTTGTAGTATTAGCCTATTAGGTATTGTCAAAACCAAATAAATAATGTGGTTTTCAATTCATCACTTAAGGTTGAAGTTATTTCATAAGCATTTTATAGATCATAATGTTTTCAAATAAATTAAAACAAGTGACAAAAATAAAATAGAAACCGACCAAACTGTTATTTAACAATCTTTGCATTAATGTCATAATTTAATTATAAAATTAGTAAATTACACAACAAACTTTAACCTGCAAAGAGATTTACAAACTTCAGCGCTTAACAAGAATTGGATGTCCCATCTCAAAATTCCATTCCAGTATCTTTTTTTTTAAAACAAAGGTTTCTCAGATAACATCTTTATTATGATATAGTATATTTCTAATTTCTTTTGATATTATTAGGTATTTTCCAGACTATTTTTTTCTTTACACCTTTAGATATGAAAATTGATTTTATGGTCTGAATTCTTTATGTCTCTAGTTGATCACATCTTTGCTGTTTCTCAAATTAACTGATAAAAATAGAATTATACATTGCATATAGTAAGCAAGATTATATACTAATAATTTGAAAGTAATCTCTTAGTAATTACTTGTTTCTTTTCTTTTTTGATGAGGCATATTGCACATGCCCATGATGCTTATATATAAATATGTGAAAATTGCACTCATACCCTCTATTCTATGGAGAGTATGTGACTAATAACCCTAAATATATGAAATTAGCATTGAGACCCCCTGAATTGACTGACTAATCATAAGGTAAGTTGCACTTAGACCCATTGAAATCACCACTTTGAAGATTAACACAGGGGTGTCGGTGCTAGTTTCATGAAGTGGGATTATTAGACACATTCCTAAAAGAATATGGAGTTTGAGTGCAATTTACCCAATAAATATATGCATTTCCAGGTTCACCTGTATGAATTTATGAAAGAAAGAAAATATGCAACACCATATACATTTTTGGTTACCAAACAATATTGTTGATATTACAAAAGCATGCTTCCAATAAATAAAGTCACATCTAGGTTTTATTAAAGTAAAGAAATACAGTTAGTAAAGTGGCAGCATAAATTGTATCAGAGTGCAAGAAGATTTTCCAGGTGCGGTCAATATACCAGCTCAAAAACTTGGCGTGGCTCAATGATCGATAACAGGTCACAGCAAAAGAAAGCAAGACTGCTATTTAGACGTTTTGCCAAGCTTAAACCCTTCTTGCAACGCTCATGAACTTCCGTCAACAGGCAGTCATAGAGCTGCATGATACACCGGAATACACCTTCTTTTAACTGCAACGGCGGAATATCTTCACCTATACAAAAGTTCTTGCCAACTTTAATGTGTGCTAGCCAAATTCAAATTCAAGCACCAACTTTTTGATGCAGCACCAAAAGTGACATGATAGAACTATCCTTAACTATTAAAAGATTAAGGTATCTATATTATGAAGCTTTAGATTTCACTAAATCAAAACAAAGATACAGTTTAGCATAGATCTCATTTTTTTTCTGGTAATAGAAAAAAGACCGATACAATAATGACAAAGTCTATACTAAATCCTATTTTGTTACAGACCTTGCAGAAAGCCATCACGTGAAAACTTCATTGCAGACTTTTAACCGGAAATTTTTCAACAATAAATGTTTTCGTGAGAAAAGAAAAAAATCAATAAGTCAAGATAAACATGATGCGTGGAGTTGTTTGAACTTTTAGAACAGCTACGTAGATATAAACTAAGACCCAAAACTCAAAAAAGTAAAAAATATGGAAACGGGGTGCAGAGTACATAAAGTTCCCAGAATACGAGGGGATGTTTTATATATTTTAAAACTATAAAAATTATATAATCTGAGCATTATGGATTAAATAAAAAATGCTAAGAATTTTTGAAATGGTTCAGCAATGTTTTATAGGTTAGAGCCAGCCTAATTTCCTGCAATTCCCCAAACTCACTAAAACAATTTCCAGCAAACTGAATTTCAGGAATATTGAGTTTCAGTCTTGGTTTGCCTCACTTGGAAACTTAAATGATATTCCGCCATAATCATTTTAGTTGGGAGCATACCACCAATTAACCAGTATTTTAGTTGATTTGGTTCAGTTTGGGTTCACATTTGACAGTGTAGTTCAGCTTGGAGTCGGTGTTACCAGGAAACGATTTTTACAAAAAAATTCTGTGTTGGAAACTAGAACACTAAAGGATACTTGGTTGCCCATGTCCGACAATTTGGACACAACTCATGTAACATGTACAAGGACAATAGGGTGAAATAAGGATTAGAAAGGATATGTTATAGGCATCCTTAAAGAAACTATGAATAGAAATGAGAATGTTAAACATGATGTTTCTTATAAACTATGAATAGAAATGAGAATGTTAAACATGATGTTTCTTATACTCCCACAATTACCTGAAACCGTGTTATGCTCTTTTTAACCATATTAATGTCATGATAGGTAAACAAGCATAAATAAAGACTCATATAAATATGAGATATAGTATACAGATTATATTACATCGATGTCCCAGAATCCTATTACTGAAGATTTACCATGTCAGACACTTTAGGGCACTTTGAACACTCCGTGTCCCATGTTTAGCAACACTGCTCGGAGTAGACAAGGTTATAAAATTAAAAAGGCTGCACATAAGCTGGCCAACTCAGAAATGGCTAGATAAGTTTAGGACAACAATTGGTTTTTCATAGAAAGGTCATCCGGTTGATCCTTGATGCAGTAGTTTAAATCAATTCAGGTCATAGTAAGATTAGGGTATAATTTGTTCAGGTTATAGTTTCAAGTTCAAGAATAGGAAAGATAGTATCCCATTATACTTAGACTGTAATGGAAAACTAGAGTATGAGTAGGAATATGAATTGAATAAGAATTGGAAGGATATTATATTTCTCGGCTATATAAACAGCACAAGTACTCTTGTTTTAAGCAAGGTTTGAGGTCTCGGTCTCGGTCTCGGTATCGCTCTCTCGAAAATTTAAGTTTCGGTATCGGTATCGTCCGTTTCGACGGTATCGGACGTGGGTTTCGATTGGTCAGTATCGGTAGTTTTAAATATATAAAATCTATCAGATATGTAAAAAATACTAAAGTAGCTAGAATTTTGCCTTGCACACCCACCGTTTTACTTTGCGCATGTACCATTTATTTGCAAGTTTGCCTTGGAGTTGCTTTGCGCACCTACCATTTTGCTTTGTGCACATATCACTTATTTACAAGTTTGCCATAAAATATCTTACTCTACACATCTACACAGTACACATATAACTTATTTACAAGTTTACCATTCAAAATTTCCGAATTTCTCTCTCGCACGTCATTCTCTCTCTCTCACGCGGTCTTCTCTCTCTCTCAGGAGCGGCATGGGAGCGGCAGCAGGTGACAGCATGCAGCAGGCGGCGGCGCGGCGCGGCGACAGGCGGCAGCAAGGCGCGGCGGCAAGCGGCAAGCGGCAAGGTAAGTTTGATTTTCTGTTTTTTTTCAAGTTTATTCCATGTTTCTTCTTCTTCCTCTTATTTTTCGATTTTGGTCAGTTTCTTTCACATTTGCTGGGGTTTCGGCCAGTTTCGCCCGATACTGGGCGAAACCGGCCGAAACCCTAGGGTTTCGGCCGATACCGATATTATGCAGCAGTTTCGGACCGGTACTGGGTGGTACCGGTCCGATACACCCGATACCAAGAGGTATCGGGCGATACCTCAAACCATGGTTTTAAGGTGTGGTCTATTTTCTATTTCAACATGATATCAAAACACCGATCCAATGTGCTGTAATCACCAATTTAAAGCACCATCCAAATTTCCTTTTTCTAACTCAACATTAATCCAAATTAAGCTCAAACGAAGTTCACTGAACCCAAACCCAAAACCATCAAACTCAGCATTGAGCAAACCAAACCAGTAAGTGTCTCATAACCCAACCAAACCTAATGTCTACCTAACTCCAACCCACAACCCTTACACTAATATTTTGCCACTATATAGACGTCGCCCCTTGTTGCCACCTACTGGTGCAGTCACTGCCTCAGCTTGTTGGTTTACATGTTACTATTGAACAATTGAATGGGGGAAAAAAATTTGTTTGGGAAGTCTAAAAGTTTTTCTAGGTGCCAAAAAGGTGGAAGTTTATTACATCCAACAAGCCATCTATTACTGATGACAAGAAAACTAAAGAATGGGAATGCGACAATTATTTGGTCATGACTTAACTATGGAACAACATGCAGTCCACGATAAGTATCAAATACATGCTTCTGGACAATGCAAAGGAGATTTGGGAAGCAGTTCAAAACACCTATTTGATGATGAAGAATGCTTCCAAAGTGTTCAATGTATATGTGGGTATGATCAACCTCTGTTAGGAAAGAAAGAGCTTGGTAGAGTACTATATATCCTTCAGAGTATGATTGATGAACTAAATCACCACCATTCTATTACTAATGATCTTGATGTCCTTAAAACCAGCATGAAGAATTATTTGTAAGTTATTCTGTGACTTGAGTAGGGCTGTTGACGAACGAGCTTGAACGAGCTTGAACATGAAGCTTGGTTTTGTTCATGAACAAAATCCATGTTCAAGCTCTGTTCGTTTACTAACCGAGCTCTAAAAACATGTTCAAGCTTGTTCGTTAAGCTTACCGAACGAACGTTAACAAACGTAAACGAACATTTACCGAGCTTGTTCACGAGTAGTTCATCGAACGTTCTGTTCATTAACAAGACTTATCGAGCTTATTCGTGAACATGTTCATGAACATGTTCATAAACACACAATTAATATTGTTCATGAACATATTTTCAAACGAACAAACAAACGTCAATTTTTTAATCAGGAATAATAATATTTAACCCTAATTGCCAATGACTAAATCAATAAAATAAAAGGATTAAATATTTGCAAGACAAAAACAAACAAATCTAGCATAATAGCTCCATAAATTCCATTACAAACATCCATTCTAAGCATAGTTAAAATATAATATTTGTCTAAATGCAATACAATGTAAGAACCCAATATACTAACAATTCCACCATCAATGTATTATAATGAACACTTAACGAGCATGTTCATGAACATCACTTAACGAGCTTGTTCACGAACATCACTTAACGAGCTTGTTCACGAACACTTAACGAGCTTGTTCATGAACATAAATGAACGAACACAGTTATGTTCAAGCTCTGTTCGTTTACTAACCGAGCTCTAAAAATTTGTTCAAGCTTGTTCATTAAGCTTTCCGAACGAACGTAAACGAACATGTACCGAGCTTGTTCACGAGTAGTTCGTCGAACATTCTGTTCGTCAACAGCCCTAGACTTGAGTCCCCATCTGAGACCTCTTCGAAAGCAACTCTTGGCTTGATGATATTTCATCTCTCCACCATGTCTACTCTCATGAGTCTCATCTATCTCAAGCATAACATGAGTCTGCATTTACACCTAATACTACAACTGAGATTTTTAGCATTATGTTCTTCTATTTGATGTGGTACATTGCTTCAAGGTCAAGGCATTGTGTCTTGTGAGTGAGGTTTCCGGATGACATACTCCTGGCCGTGGACAAGATAGCTGATCAATGTTGAGGTTTCCGGATGGCATACTCCTGGCCGTGGACAAGATAGCTGATCAATGTTGGTAAATGCACGGACAGCCACCAGGGGTTCCTTAGACTGCATATTGTTCCAACGGATCATCTATTTAGCATCAATTAGCTCTACAGAGGAATTCAATTCTGCATCCATGCCCAATACTTATGGCATCACACTTCCACGAGTAGAGTACGATTCATTGCTTCAAAAAAATGCTAGAGAACACGACTCGAATTTGAAGAAGGGGAAGGGACCCTTGACCAGCAATTAGTTTCACCCTCAGATGTTGCCTATTTAGCTCATGATCCAAGTATATATTGTTCAGCCAGTTCATCTCAGTCGTGCGTCATAGATTATGAAACTTCCAAGCATGACTGGTAACTCGAAATTGTTTTCCTCTCAATCATCTAATGTTGTATCATACCTTATTTTACTAATAAAAGTTTTAAATCAGCTCTTGGCACCATCATAATGAATATCAATTCTTCTTTACCACTTGCTGATGTTCACTATGTTCCTAGAGTACTATTTAATCTTGTTTTTGTGACGCTCTAAAAAAAACCTAATTGGTTTGTAACTTTTTATCCTACCTCCTGTGTTTTCAGGACATTCAGACGAAGAAATTGAATAAAGGTATGAATGTGATGGTTGTATTATCTTCATACCGTGGTAAGCGTAGGTTCATGCTGGGTCATGCAGCTAATTGATGCGGCGCGGGTAAGAGGGGGCGCGCGCGGCGTGTCCAGCGAAGACAGTGCGAGACCCGGCGTCAAACTTGTAGTTTCGTGACTACAAGGGGGTAGTTTAGTAATTCGACATTTCGCTAATTTCCCCCAGCAAGGGCCGGCCGGCCCTAGGAGGGTTATGCAAGAATTGATCTCAAAGGTATTTTGATTTCCTAGAACCCTAGAACAATTTTTCCTTTAATCTCTTATTGTTCGTTGCTCTAGATTAATTATTTCCACAATTTATTAGTAATATTCAGATCTGTTCTTCGCATTAAAACCCTAGTTTATTAGTCCAAAACCATAAAAATCTCACATTTATCCCCACAAAAAGCCCTAAACGCATCAAATTGGTATCAGATCAGTAGATCCGTGGCGAGCACACGATCTATGGAACGGATCGAGGTGTTGGACGAGAAAGTGTAAAGAATAGAAGCCTGAATCGGTGAAGGATTTAATGAGGCCCGACAAGAGGACGCAGAGATGGCCGAAAATATCAGAGGGGAAATAGCAGCGATAGCGGAGAATTCGGCAAAAACTGAAGCGCGATTGATGGAGGCAATAGCGGCATTGTCCATGAATTTCATCACAAAGATAGATCCAAGCAAAAAGGAGCCGCCTTTAACAACAGACAAAGGTAAAAATGTGATTTTTAACGAGAAGGTGCCGGAAAATGAAGAAGTCGGAGGCTTCGACCCTTACAACCAAGAATGAGAGGCATTTCAGGGCACCTTTCCGCCGCGGGAAGGAGCGAGGATTGTCGGAGGGGGGCGGCAGCCCCTTCAACAGCCCCAAGGGGGCCTGGCAAACCCACAGGAGGGGCGGCAGGTGCCGCCCGCCCCTCCTGGTGGTGCGCCACCCCCTGGGGGCTCGACAGAGCCCGCCGAACACCCCAGTGGCTGAGACAGGCCCCTGGGGCCTCGACGGTGCCCAGCCGGCCCAGAATTTGGGCCGGCCAGGGCTGTCGCCCACCTGGGGGCTGTGGCAGGCCAGTTGGGGGGGTTCTGACCCCCCGGAGGTGCCAACGGGGGCGGCGAGGCAGGGGGAGGCCGACAGCCCCTGTCGAGTACTTCGAGGCCCCCTTGGGCCCAGCACGGTTCCCGATCTGCACAATTTTCAGGATTTCAGCCATCTATGCGACCCGGCGGAGGATTTAGCATCCTGGAGGATGTCACCAGTTTCCTGGAGGGCCGTCGACTCAGTCTCCACCTTTCGGGGGTGTGATGGGAGATTGGAGAGAGTACCAGGGCCCTCCTCGAGGCCATCAGGCAGAGTATGCACACCCATAGGGAGATGCGAGGGGAGACTGGCAGTGGGATGGAGCGGAAGGAGGCACACACAAGGCTAAATGGACACATCTTCCTAACAGACCGCCTGGATATCAACAGAGAGCAGGATTTCAGTAGCAGGAGAGGGGCAGATTTCCTGCGGAGAGCCGGCTAAGAAAGCTGGAGGTGCCTATTTTTTAGGACGGAGACCTCAAAATTTTTTCAGGATTTCAGCTATCTATGGGACCCGGCGGAGGATTTAGCAGCCTGTAGGATGTCACCAGTTTCCTGGAGGGCCGTCGACTCAGTCTCCACCTTTCGGGGGTGTGATGGGAGATTGGAGAGCGTACCAGGGCCCTCCTCGAGGCCATCAGGCAGAGTATGTGCACCCATAGGGAGATGCGAGGGGAGACTGGCAGTGGGATGGAGCGGAAGGAGGCACACACAAGGCTAAATGGACACATCTTCCAGACTGACCGCCTGGGTATCAACAGAGAGCAGGATTTCAGTAGCAGGAGAGGGGCAGATTTCCTGCGGAGAGCCGGCTAAGAAAGCTGGAGGTGCCTATTTTTGAGGACGGAGACCCTGATGACTGGCTGTACCTGGTAGAGAGGTACTTTGAGGTGTCAGCAGTACCATGGGAGGACTGGCTCCGAACGATTGGGGTCTGCTTAGAGGGAGAGGCCTTGGGATGGTTCAGGTGGACTCATCGACAACAACCATTTCAGACTTGGGATGAGTTCAATTCGCTGTTAGTGGAGCGTTTTGGCACAGTGCAGTCTGGGGCGTCTTTGAGAGACTTTGTTCATTAAAGCAGGATGGGTGCGTGGGAGACTATATAAAGAAATTTGAGTCGCTTTGCCATCGAGTCCGAGGAGTTTCTGGGGAATCATTGGAGGGCTGCTTTATGAAGGGTCTGAAGCCCACTGTTAGATCCGGACTGAAACAGCTACAGCCAGTTGGTCTGCGGGGATGACGACGACAGCGAGGATGGTGTAGGACCATCAGGAGACTGAGAGGAGGGCCCGAGGGGCGTGTGGAGGCACCACTTTTCGTGGACAGATGTCAGATGGCGGACAGAGAGCTGCTCCTACACCAGGGGCCACTCTTGCCCAGGGGGTTACAGCCGTTGCCGCGGGCAACAGGGACAGGAGACCGGAGCCATGGACAAGGGACAGTCACGGAGGATGCCTGATGTAGAGATGTAGAAGAAGCGGACAAAGGCTTTATGCTTCAAATGTGATGAGAGATTCACTCCAGGACACCGCTGTGGGGATCTGACTCTTCAAATATTGTTTGTGAACGATGAGGAGAAGGACAATGTAGTAGTGCTAGAGGCTGAAGAGGATGAGGAGGCGGCTGAGCACCAGCACTTGGACTTGGCAGAGGTATCCCTCAATTCTGTGGTGGGGTTCACTCCGAACACACCATGAAATTGGTGGGCCAGGTGGGTGGTCAGGATGTGATCGTGTTAGTAGACAGTGGGGCCACCCACAACTTCATCTCCAGCAGGTTGGTGAGCGAGCATGGACTACAGCTAAGTGGCACAGGGAGGTATGGAGTAGTGCTAGGCACGGGTCAGGTGACACAACACCGGAGACTGTCGTGGAGTGATCGTGTCGATCCAAGGAGTACAGATTGTCACGGATTTTCTTTCCTTGGAGGTAGGGAGCACTAATGTCATCCTGGGGATGAAGTGGCTGCAGACATTAGGAGAGACCAGGAGGAACTGGAAGATGCTGAGGATGGAGTACCAGGATGGGGGAAGGACAGTGGTCTTACAGGGGGATCCCAGCCTTTGTTCTTTAGTATCTTATAAGGCCATGTCGAGCGATTCACACAGCAGGGGAGGTTTTCTGGTTGAGCTACAGGCAGCGGCAGTAGTAGAGCAGAGGGAGGATCAGGCACATGGAGTGGCACCAGAGATTGAGCAGCTGTTGATCCAGTATTAGGATGTGTTCCAGACACCGCAGGGGTTACCACCGCACCGAGACCACGAGCACGCCATTATCTTACGAGAGGGCGTGTCTCCCATTAATGTGCGCCCCTATAGATATCCCCAGGTGCAGAAGGACGAGATTGAGAGATTAGTGAAGGACATGCTGCAGGTAGGGGTGATTCAGCTGAGTACGAGCTCTTTCGCCAGCCCACTTTTGTTGGTTAAGAAGGATAGCTGCTGGAGATTTTTGTGTGGACTACATGGCCCTGAATAAGGAAACCGTTGCAGATAAGTTTCTTATTCCAGTGATCAATGAGCTTCTGGATGAGCTCCACAGAACTGCATGCTTTTCTAAGATCGATCTCAAGTTCGGTTATCATTAGATACGGATGAGGGCAGCTGACGTGTCCAAGACGGCCTTCAGGACTCATGAGGGACACTATGAATTCCTCGTCATGCCTTTCGGCCTGACGAATGCCCCGACGACTTTTCAGGCACTGATGAACAAGGTGTTTTGGCCTTACCTCCGGAGATTGGTTCTGGTATTCTTCGATGACATCCTTGTGTATAGGCGCAGTGTGGAGGAGCATGTTGGGCACTTGCAGGCGGTGCTACAAGAGCTACAGGACCAGCAGCTGTGTGCTAATAAGAAGACGTGCTTATTTGGTCAGCTTCAGGTGGAGTATTTGGGACATATCGTCTCAGCTGAGGGGGTGGCAGCAGATCGGGCTAAGATCGCAGCGATGTTAGATTGGCCGTTACCCACCACACTACGAGGCTTGCGGGGCTTCTTGGGTCTGACGGGATATTACAGGAAGTTTGTCCAGGGATACAGTTCGATCGCATGGCCACTCACAGAGCAGCTTAAAAAGGACGGCTTTCACTGGGGCGAGGAGGCCACCAGGGCATTTGAGGCCCTGAAGCAGGCGATGACGACCGTGCCCGTCTTGGCACTACCAGATTTCAGCAGTCCTTTTGTTATTGACACTGACGCTTCTGGACACGGATTGGGGGCAGTGTTGGTGCAGGAACAGCGGCTTATTGTATATTTTAGCCAGACTCTATCAGCACGAGCGAGGCTGAAATCAGTTTACGAGCGGGAGTTGATGGCGATCGTGCTCTTTATACAGAAATGGTGGCCTTATTTGTTAGGGAGGAGATTCATAGTGAGGACCGACCAGCGGAGTTTTAAATACTTACTTGAGCAGCGCACGGTCACAGGAGAGGAGAGTATCAGAAGTGGCTCTCCAAGCTGGTCCACTACATCTTTGAGATACAGTACCAACCAGGCTTGGAGAACAAGACGGCAGATGCATTGTCTCGCAGAGAGGAGCCAGCAGAGATGGCAGCCATTTTCGTACCGGTCCTCCTAGACTGGGAGCCGATTGACAGAGAGATAGAGACCGACACAGGCTTGGCACAGATACAGGAGGCACTGCAGCAAGGATCAGCGGAATTTCCAAGGTACACCATGAGTGTGCAGCGATTTCTATACCAGGGGAGATTGGTGATTCCTAGGGGCTCCACCCATATTCTGTTGATTTTCCAGGAGTTCCACAGCAACACCATCGGATGGCATTCCGGGATACAGCGGACCTACAAGAGGATGTCTAGGGAGATATACTGGCCAGACATGAAGGACATTGCTCAGATGATAGCGGAATGTGACGTTTGCCAGCGTCACAAGTATATGGCAATGACACCAGCAGGACTTCTACAGCCATTAGCTCTACCTGAAAGAGTCTGGGAGGATATCAGCATAGACTTCATTGAGGGGCTTCCACGGTCAGAGGGCTACAACTTTATATTGGTGGTGGAAGATCGGCTCAGCAAGTATGCCCATTTCGTGCCGCTAAGACACCTCTACACGGCAGTGACAGTAGTCACAGCTTTCATGCGAGGTGGTCCACTTGCATGGTTTTCCCGCTTCCATAGTATCTGATCGTGATAAGGTCTTCATATGCAGTTTTTGGCGGGAGCTTTTCAAGGTGCAGGGAACCAAACTGAGGAGGAGCACGTCCTATCACCCACAGACAAATGGCCAGACGGAGGTGGTGAATAGGAGTGTGGAGACCTATCTGAGGTGTTTTGCGTCAGACTCGCCGAGACAGTGGGCCATGTGGTTAGCATGGGCAGAATATTAGTACAACACCTCATTCCACTCGGCAGCGCAGAGCACTCCGTTCCGGATTTTGTATGGTCAGGACCCGCCCCAGCTGATACACTACAGTAGAGGTACCACTCCCCTGTCACAGGTAGAGGAGCATCTTGGAGAGCGGGACATATAGTGGGAGGAGTTGAAAAAACATCTGCTGCAGGCCCAGCAGATCATGAAAGCCAAGGCGGATGAGCACAGGAGAGATGTGCAGTTTACCGTGGGGGACCGGGTATACCTGAAGCTCCGACCTTACAGACAGAAGACTTTGGCCCATCGAAGCAATGAAAAGCTGACGGCCCGCTACTATGGGCCATTCGAGATTACCGCTTAGATCGGAAAGGTGGTGTATCGTCTACAGTTACCTTCTACCTCCACCATTCATCCCGTTTTTCACGTTTCACAGTTGCGGAGAGCCATTAGTGACCATACACGATCACCTACTTTGCCCCCACTTTGACAGATGACATAGAGGTGCTTCTTGAGTCTCAGAAGCTGACTGGGGTTAGATAGGCCCACAGATGGGACACATGACGTGCAGTTTAGATGGAGGGGCCTACCGAACTACGATGCTACTTGGAAGCCCTTTGCGGTGATACACCCAATTTCCAGACTTCCACCTTGAGGACAAGGTGGCACTTTTGGGGAGGAGTAGTGATGCGACGCGGGTCAGATGGGGCGCGCGCAGCGGTTCCAGCGAAGACTGTGCGAGGCCGGTTCAAGTCTACCATAGGACGTGGCGACTCGGGTCCACCATGGGCCCGGTGTCAAACTTATAGTTTCGTGACTAAAGGGGGGTAGTTTAGTAATTCGACATTTCGCTAATTCCCCATTTAAGCGAGAGCCGGCCGGCCCTAGGAGGGTTATGCAAGAATTGATCTAAAAGGTATTTTGATTTCCTAGAACCCTAGAACAATTTTTCTTTAATCTCTTATTGTTCGTTGCTCTAGATTAATTATGTCCGCAATTTATTAGTAATATTCAGATCTGTTCTTCGCATTAAAACTCTAGTTTATTAGTCCAAAGCCATAAAAATCCCACCTTTATCCTAACAAAAAGCCCTAGACGCATCACTAATCTGACAAGATATCTGCAAAACAATGGCATTTCTCCTTTGGTCGTGAATCGACGAGAGCGCTCAAGTTGCTATTTTCTTCTTTTCAGTCTGTTCCTAGGATAAATTGTGAGTGTTGACAATTAGGTGATCAAACGGTTTCTTTTCCTTGTATGAATAAATTTCCATGAAATGCTCTATCTGAGATTGTTCATACCAATATTTGTGGTCCTACTCAACGTTTAAAAACGTCTATCTTGTTTTCTCATTTTGTGACAATTGTCGATGATTTTTCATGGATGACCTGGGTATTCTTAATAAAAGATCGTTCAGAAATTTCTTCTATCCATCAACCGTCATAAAGAAAGTAAAAAGTAATTTACTTTCTTGAATAAAATTTGTGATCTGATAATGCATTGGAATGCACACAACATTTTATGCAAGATTATTGTTATGATAATGGAATTATTCATCAAAAATTTTTATGCATAAACACAATAACAGAATGGAGTACAGAAAGAGAAAATCGTTATTCGCTCAACATAGCTACAATTTTCAGGATTCATATGCATGTTCTAATCTTTATGGAGTGATGTGTGTATTCATTTAATTAAAAAGAGTTCCCTCCCCTGTTTTACAAGGCAACCTCCCTTTATTTGTTTTTCATCCTAGTGTTTTTCATCCTAGTAAACCAATGTTTGATTTGCCTCTGAAAGCTTTTGGCTGAACATGTTTGGTTCATATCTTAGAAAAATGTCATGATTAACTTGATTTTAGATCTGTTGAGAGTGTATTTTTAGAATATTCGCATATTCAAAAAGGACATCATTTTTGGAATCCTTATGCACATAAGTACATGGTCTGTGCAGATGTTCCTTTCTTTGGAAAAGTGATGTATTGCAGCTCTAGTGTTTCAAGTAATAAAGCTCTAGTGCGGATGTTACGTTTTAAGTATTGTCACTTCTAGTGTTTCAGGTATTGTAGCTCCTCTTGCTACTCCTTCAGAAATTTCAGAAACAACAGCAAAGCCACCACCCAAGGCTTACTAACCCATTGACTACTAGTATGTCTCCATGCATACCCTCTAATTACTCTGCTTCTTCAACAGAAGATTTTATACCATGAACCTGTGAAAAAATACTCATTCTTGTACTCATCTTCCAATAGCACATGTTCTTTCATTCTCATATATATCTCCTCGGTACTCTAGTTTAATTTTTTGCTCTAATTTTTGTGCATGTTCCCAAGTCTTATCATTAAGTGCTTGTTGATCCTGGATGGAAAAGCTATGGATGAAGAGATTGTTGCTTTGCATCAGAATAAAACCCGAGAATCAACTTGCCTCTAGAAAAGTAAGTTATTGGCTATCGTTAGATGCATACAATATAAATTCATCCGAATGGCCAAGCGCATCTTGTTAATAGAAAAATGACATACACGGACTTTCGGTGTCAACTACTTCGAGATCCTCTGGTTGCTTGGTTAAATTCAATCTACGGTATCTTATTTGGTGTTTTGTTAAACACTAGCCGATGTACTTGATATTAAGAACCCTTTTTACATGGTGATCTTTCCATGGTCTATAGCACAGCCATGATATGATATTGAAGGGGAAGATATAAAGTTTGCAAGCTAAAGAAAGATAATAAGGCTTGAAAATATCTTCCCACCTGGTTTGATAAGTGCAGTATTTTTGTGCAGTGCTTGTTCAGATTTCTTCTGAGCATTCAATTATTCTACATGCTTTTGCCAGCACCATCATTCATGTTCGTTATGTTGATGTCGTGGTCACTACAGACGATTATCTAAGTATTCGTTATCTAGTTGAGCTCTCACTTCCACACACAGGTTTTGGGTCATCAAGGTATTTTCTTAGTGTGTGTGGGTGTGGGTGTGGGTGTGGGTGTGGGTGAGTGTGTGTGTGGGGGGAGTGTGTGGAAGTGTCCTCTATGTAAACGCAACATTGCTCTATATAATAAACAATAGGTAAAGAGGGCTTGAAAAAACTCTCTTTATCCTCTCGTTTCTCCAAAATTTAACATGGTATTAAATTCAAAATCCTAACCCTAATTCGAGCTTTCTTTCTAATTTAACTCAAACAATAGCTCTAATCATAAACCCTAAACTCAAAATCCCATGATCGCCAGTCATTGCATTGCATGCAACACACACGTCGTATCACCATTGACGCACTTGTCATCAACATTACCTTCATCATGAACTCAACCACCACTCCTGCTCTGATGCCCTTACCCGCCACCATTAACCTCTACCACCATCATCAATACGACACCTAGTTTCCATCTCCTCCTTAATCAATGTCGACAAACTCGCCCTAGTCATTGCCAACGACCAGCATCAACAGCATTACTTAGTCTCCATCTCATCCTTAAACAATGTCGACAAACACGCCCTAGTCATTGTTTTCGTAGATCTGATATGCCTTCATCACTTATTCTCATTAGAGCCCGCATCGATCTGCCTGTATCAAAGCCACCTACGTTTCGCTGCAACTGATGACAACTGTCGTCAGTCAACGCCTTCAGCCAATGACTTTTTGAACTTGTTCATTCAGATTTATGGTGTCCTTATCTTGTACAATCAAAACTTAGATTTAGATATTTTAATACTTTTGTTGATGACTATTCTTTTGTTACAAGGTTTTAGTTATTAAAGGATAAATTTTAAGTATTTTTTGTTTTTTAAAAAAGTATATGCTAAAATCAAAACACTGCTTGGGGTCTTTGTTCATGCATGACAATGCAAAAAATAATTTAGTTCTCTTTTTACTGAGTTTATGATACAATTTGGCATAATTCATCAGCTTTCTTATTGGTCTAAATAGCAAAATAGGATGGGTAAGTTCAGACATTTAATGAAGTAGCATGACTTTAACATTTTATATGAATGTTCCTAAGTATTTTTAAGTAAATGCTCTTACATCATTGTATCTTATAAATAGGCTACCTTCATCAATTCTTTGTAATACCCATTCCTTGCTTCTAGATACACCGTTATTTCATTTATCTCCATGCATTTTTGGTTGTATTTCGTACATGATACTCGTCGTTCGACTGTGTCTACATTGGACACTAAATCATGGAAGTGTATAATTCTTGGTAACTTTCATACACAAAAAGGGTACAACTGTTTTCATCCATAAACAAATTGTTTCTCGTTTATGTATTTATCACTTTCCGAGTCCCACTCTTATTTTCATAAAATCATCTTTAGGGGTAAGTGATCATGTTGAGTCTGTGTTGGATGACGAATTCCTATTCTTTCATGTTCAATGCTATAAGTTAATTGCAAATTCAAACAGTTCAAAGGTTGCAAATGCAAAAGTATCACACAACATCATAGACATATACAGGTCCAGAACAATATGTTCTAGGATTCCTACTGCTATAGTGTCAACTTCGGCTAATCCCGCTCCTGCTAATTTTAAGTTGTTTGGTCATTTCAATAAGGCTATTGAAGCAATATGATCTTGATTGTCCAATTACCATTCGAAACAGTACTCATAGTTGTATGGCTCATCTTCTATCTAAATTTTTTTTCATTTGCACATCTTTCTCCATCGTACATGGTTTTTCTTTCCTTCGTACATGGTTTTTTCATTTGTTAATCCCGCTCCTGCTAATTTTAAGTGTTTGCCAAAAGCTTAATCACAACCAAACAGAGAAAGTGATAGAGAATGACAGTATTAGATCAAAATGATATGTGGTAGCTGGTATCCTTTTCCCAGGAAAGAAAGCAGTTCCTTGTAAATGCGTGTACAGAGTTAAGCATAATCCAAATGAAAGACTTATCAGATTGAAGACTTGTTTAATGACCATGGGATATTCTCAGATGTAGAGTTGCTTATCATGACACTTTCTCTCTCATAGCAAAAATAATTTCCGTGAGACCTCATCTTGTTGGCAACTCTGTATCATTGGTTGTTGCATCAACTTGATATTAAGAATGCCTTTCTCCGTAGCATTCTTGATGAGAATCTTTACATGGAGTAACCATCTAGTTTTATTGCTCAAGAATAGTCAGTGATGGTTTGCCTACTTAGGTGCTCACTAAATGACCTAAATCAATCATAATGAGCACGGTTTGGAAACTTTTTGTAGTTCAGAAATTTAGACCACATCTGGCTTCTTTCCTATTCACCAGGGAAAGTATCTTGTTGGTGGTTTATGTTGATGGTATCATGATTACTAGAGATGATGCAGATGATATTATTGGATTGAAGTCATATTTGCAACAGCACTTCCAAATAAAAGACCAGACACCATTGCAATATTTCTTAGGTATAGAAGTAGCAATATCGAAGAGAGATTTTGTCATATCACAGTGGTAGCTGTCTTAGAACATGTTTTCAAAGACAAGCCTCTTAGATTGTCAATTAGCTACATTGACTATAGATCCAAATTCCAAATTGTTACCAAATAGATAGACATAATTCCGGACGATTTAAAGGACTTGTAAGGAATTTCAACTATCTCACTTCAACACAACCTGATATTACATATCCAGTAAGCATAGTTAACCAGTTTGTCTAATCTACAAATAAATCATCAAAATATTGTACTCCAAATACTTCGCTATTTGAAGAGTGCTTAAGAAGATAACCCATATATTGTGATTGTAGTCCCATTCGAGTGGTGAATCTATCAAATGCAGACTAGGCAAGATTTTTTGTGGATAGGAGTGGATTACAAGCATAGAAGCAAATTGCATGTCCCAATCAAGTGCAAAATTGGTGTATGCTACATGTGAGTTGGTTCAGGTCAAGGATCTTATGAATGAGTTTTAGTCCACACTGTCATCGTCAATGTGTTTATGTGATAATATGATAAAATTTCATATTTCAGGTAATCGTGTCTTCAATAAGCATAACAAACATATTGACGTGGATTGCTACTTTGTTGGAGATGAGTTGAAAACAAGACTTGCATGATATACATGTCTTGTATGAATCAACTAGTAGATTTATTGACAAAGCCACTTGAAGGATAGATAATTTAGCTCATTAAAGCAAGCTGGGCATGTATCATATATATGCTCTTGCCTGCAGCGTTCTAAAACAAGTTATATGCGGACTCTGACCGCATGAAAAATTAGTTATGCGGTCAAATTATGCAGTCGGTTGCATAACTGTTATGCGCCCGTATATGCAAATACCGAAAGGGGTTGGTGACTAAAAACCACAACCCGTAAGCAACCAGATCTGTTAAGCATAAAGATTAATTTTTTATTTTTAAGGGGTTTCCCTCAACAGAAAGCAGCTGAATCTCTCTTCTTCTCTCCAAGACGAAGCCACGACGAATAGTAGCAAAACAGTGATTGATCGACGGAGGGAAGAAGTGGCGGCAGGAAGCAGGTAAGCATTTATTTTTTCTTTTTTCTTTTTTTTTCTTTTTTTCTTTTTCCCAATGGGAAGAAGAGGCGTCGCTTTCTTTTTTCCCAACGGGAAGCAACGGCTTCGTCGCATGTCTTTATGCAGATTTATTTACTAAAATATTCATTTGCGCATAAACCGTGTAATCCATATAATCGGCCGCATAATCTGCAAATGCAATATGCGCTTCTGAACCGCATACAAAATGAAATCGCCTTTTAAAACACTGCCAGCTTAAGAAAGAATTGGAATATATATACAATAATGGGTATCATATGGCATATGAGGCAATGCCTCATATACAAGACAAAAAAGGTGGCAAGTACAACCCCCACATGGGCTTGTACTTGTTGTACTTGTCACCGTTTTGTGTCTTGGTATATGAGGTATTGCCTCATATGTTATATGATACTCATTATGTACTTGTCACCTTTTTGTGTCTTGGTATATGAGGCATTGTCTCATAGCCATATGATACTCATTATTATCTCTCTCTCACGGATCCTTTATGTAAATGGACCATTCCTTTATATAAAAAACATTGTGTAGAGAGGACCTAAACTTACTATATAATCTTTCTTTTCTTTAAAATTCAACACTTAAGAATCTAAGATAGAGACATAGATGTTGCTTGATCTGCAAAGGGTCTTTCATTGCCATAGCGGAAGTATTTTATTGATTTACTTAAGATAAACATGTCTAGTGCTACGTCTATTGACACTCCAATGGATCTTATAATTCGTTTTTCTCAGAACATAAGATCTCCTCGTTATGATCCTTGTTGATATCAATGACGTACTGAAAAATTGGATTACTTGCCTAGACATCATTGTTGTTGGATTGTTAAGCCAGTTCATACAGACTCTCCATCAATTACATTGAGATGTTACTTCTCATACTCAGGATGCCATCAATTACATTGAGATGTTACTTGTCATACTCAGGATGCCATCAATTACATTGAGATGTTACTTGTCATACTCAGGATGCCTTAAAGGAGCTTCAGACAAACAATTTTTTAGATATTATCTATATGGGTATTGATCCTCTTGATCATAGATAAATCATCGGATAATGTACTTTTTTTGGAATTAATCTAGAAACATGGAATAAGAAACAAGAAATGTAATCATCACATCAGTGTAGTGTAGTCACCAGATCAATTGCTAAAGCAGAGTACAAAGCTATAACACAAATAGCATGTGAGATTATATGGATGCAATCGTTACTACATGCTATTAGAATGTGCAGTTTTGCTCAAATGATGACGCAAGGTGGAAGCCGGAAGTGATGTGAGAATTTGGAGAAGAAAAACTCAAAAGTTGATAACTTTTCGGATCTCGCATCACGAAAATCTTACTATCACCACTTACACGCTCGCACGTAAAAAAATTTCGGACCTCTTACTCGCACAACCATGCCTACTCTCACACACCAATTCAAAAGATTTAATTTTGTGAAGAAACTGAAAGTTTCCATTAAAATTTCTATTCATTGATCTTCTACTCAAACCAAATAATTTTGTGCCTTTAATATGCTTACAATTGTCTCTCAAAAACTCAATCCAATATGAGACTACAACTCTAGAATAACTAAAACACTTAAAATAAATAAGAGACTCAAAACAAGTAAGACTCAAAAAATTCAAACTCTATAAAATAACCGAAAGGGTCAATACTGAAGACTCAAAGGACTCAAACTATATCCTTCTTACATATAAAATTTAAAATAAAAATAAAATAAAGAAAATGAATCTATTTCAATTTCAAATTGGACACCTATCATTCTTCCCGGCGTGAGAACTTCACCACTTGATGAATGGTGATATGAATAGCACAATTAGGTAGAAATCAATAGTCCCTTATAATGGGAAAAAACATGTCCGCAAACTTTGAAGCGTAGCAAGTTGTATATTTGCAGATGAATATCCACCTCTGAAAATTTCTTTCAAAATCACAAAAGAAAGAAAAGCATATAGAACCTGCTTGTTGGTAGAAAGTGGAGGATCTGAGATGACAAACTCGATGTGCTTAATTTTCTCAAGCAGTCTCTCCGAGCTAAGTGCGAGTATATGATCAAGGCGTGGCTTGGACTTCATCTCTAGCAATAGATTCGTCTCTGGTTCGAGCTTAAACTTAATTTTTGGAACAGATGTAGACTCAGGCTCCAACTTGAGCTTGGACTCAGCATTTGGCTCATGCTCTTGTTCGATGTTTAAAGGACTCGTCATGCTCGGTTCATTGGACTTTAACCCATTTTGTTGAGCAAGGTTTTAGTATAATTCTCTTCCCTTTAAATATGATGTGCATATTTGAGCTTTCAAAACTCGTCACATCTAGATTGTACAACCAATGTCTTCCTAGTAAAACGTGTGCTGCATCCATGGATATAACATCACACCAAATGTAATCATGATACCTCGCAAGCTGGAAAGGCACTAAGCGTCGCTGGATAATTAAATAAGCAGACTCATCAATCCAAGTGACATTATATGGCTATGTGTGAGGCTCAACTGCTAGGCCCATTCTAAGGCTACTTATCGAGGTAACATTAACACAACTACCTCCATCAATTAGTAATTTTTAGGACTTATCATGTACATTGATGTAGATATGAAAAATACTGGTCATTGGCCAATTTTGTTAATCTTCAAGTGTTGTAGTGAGATGCCTACTGATATTGGCATAAGCACCGGATTTACATAGATTTTCATCAGCATCATGAGAACTTTCAGTTGCATAGACTTCTGCAATCATTCCTTCAGATTATATCATATGGAAGATGAACAATTGTGGAGGTGACAACATACGTAGGCAGTGACGGAGCTAGTGTTTAGGGCATCAGAGACATCAAATTTTTTGTATTTTCCACTTTTGTTCTATCCTTTTTCCTACTTTTTTTCTGGAATTTTTTTTGTATTTGTATTTTTTATCTTTTACCTCTCTTGATTTTTTTCCCTTTGTTGCTCGCATTTTCCTGTTTTTTGATTTTTTTTAATCCCTCCTTTTATTTTAATCTCTTTTTTAATCTTTTATACCTCACTTTTTTTAAAAAAAAGCCAACTAGAAGCGGAAAAAACTACGCAGTTAAGTCGGTGAGTCGGCCGCGAGTCGGTCAAGTACCGACTCATGACTAGTCGAACGAGTCGGCGACTAGTCGTCCACAGATGTTAACATAAGAATAAGATGTTAACATATTTTATTTCATGTATCAGACTTTTATTAGGTTTTCATTATTGTTGGCCATCTGCTGAAAATCAAATTGCTCATAGCCGTTGATTCGTTATGAATTTCAAAAATGGGTATCATCTGACTAGTAGACTAGAGTATTCTGATCAACTTAACATAAATTTTAAAACTGCAAATATGAATAGATAAACAATACCTTTGCAAGAGTAATCAGATTCGGGGAAATGTTTTAAGGATGTTAACTTGCATGAAATTAACTTGCCTTGGGTTTGGATTGCCTTTGACCACCTTCTGCCCATACTTCCGCCAGCGATACCCATCATCAAGGATGTCAACCTCACTTGTCGTCTGAACCACGACCCTTGGCTCACGAACCGCTCTTGAACCTGCACTCATTTCTACTGCACAAGCATCAACCTTCCTAAAAGCATAAACAACATGCAACTACACAAAGACAATAACAAGATGCAAAAAGCATTACATGGAAAAAGTAAAACATCCAAAACTCATGACCGCACAAACAAAATAAAAGTCTCACAAGCAAACAAAGTCTACAATAGCAAACAAAATAATAAAAAGTTTATAACACGAATGACATAACAAACTAATCACCCCCCGGACCCTCGGGCCCGACATCGGCATCTGAACTATATCCCCAAATGTACTTGGTCCTACATCAGCATCCGCTCCGAGATTCACTTCACGATCCTCATCTGACTCATCATCTGAATATCGTTGCCTCTTACTCCTCGTACTTGGTCTGACATCTTCATTACCTCCCATTGCTTCTCGCATTGTTTCCCAAAGGAGATCATCACCCACATCCACAATCATCCAATCATCATTCTCATCCACATCCCTAAAAAAATAGGATCAAAAGTTGTGTCTTTATTCAATGCCCGCTTGTACCGCCTCTCAAGCTTTTTGTTATATTGAATGAAAACGAGATCATTCAACATTTTTTGCGAGAGGCAGGTTCTCTTCTTAGAATGTAACTGAAATAAGAAAGGAAATAGTTAACACAAACAATATAGTTATAATTGTTAATTTGTTATGAAAGAAAATTTTCGATAAAATATGACTCACGTTGTCAAATGCACTCCAATTGCACTCACATGGTGAGGCACTACAAGTTTGCCTTAAACCCCTGATAGAAAACTTTTGAAGCAAAGGGGTCTCACTCCCGTAATTTAGCCACCATTGATCTAGGTTTAAATAGATGTAGTCAACTAAATGATAGTAAATAAATAAGTGTATGAAAGTAAATTATATATGCAATACTTACTAGGTGCAAGTTTACTTCTTTGCCTAATAGCAGATGCAATTCCAAACTGCCCTCTTGCATGTGTATATGCAACCAACTCTTCTATTACTTTATCATTCTCATCCGCATTAGGCACAAGCCGGTCAATGCATTCATAAAATCATGCATTTATCTCTTTATCTCCATCTACCTCTATTGTACTTTGCTTAAAATATAAGTCGGGGTTGAGGTAAAATCCAGTTGTGCACATGCAACAACATATTAATGCTAATTTAAATGAAGGTATTAACTTCAGGTCTAAATGCTTTAATTCTTTATACCTGCGTGCAAAGGATGATGGAGTTGGTCAGTCCATCTCTTGCCTATCATAGTCCACACCTTAGTAATCAATCTTTCATCCAAGCCAGCTAGGTTCTTCTTGATCTGCTCCTTTGCTCTATCCATAGCTTCATAAATGTACCTCATGCATGGCTTCTCTTCAATATCAACCAACCTAACAACATCCACAAGAGGTGCCACAAGAAAGACATTGTCCCAAAACTTAGATTTAGCAACAATCCTCTCAACTCTTTGTCCCAAAACTCAGATTTAGCAACAATCCTCTCAACTCTTTGTCCATATGGCTTCTTTGCAAAGTCACTCTTTCTCCATGCTTCAGAAACAAATAGAACTTGAAAGTGATGCCTATTCAAAAAGATGCTCTTCAAGGTGTAAAAGGATGTCGCAAACCTTGTCACACAAGCCCTATGCAACTCCCTTCCACCCGTCAATTTCCTCATCATGTTGAGAACTCTTTCGTGATTGTAGATGTAAAACACTACACTCCTCGCATCAGACAAAACACTTTTGATCTTTGTCACCTTCTCACCAACATCTTGCAACATCAAGTTCACACAATGTGCTGCACATGGAGTCCAAAACATCTTGGGATGTTGATCCTCCAATATCTTTCTTGCAAGCTTGAAGTTTGAGCCATTATCGGTAATAAACTATAAGAATATATTTATTTAATCTATTAGTAAACAATCACAAACAAGTAACCAAATAGATAACAAAATTCACTCATGTTTCTCGGTTACCTGTACGATATTCTCCTCTCCCACATCATTTATCATCTTCACGATGAGTTGAGCATCCTTGACATGCTCTGATGCATCAATGGATTAAAGGAACACATTTCCTTGTGGACAATTCACCAAAAAGTTTATCAAGCATCGCCCCTTCCCATCTGTCCAAAAGTCACTCATTATGGAACATCCATATGTCTTCCAATGCACCCTAAAAGAATCCACAAACTGCTTCGTATCTGCTAACACTTCCTTCAATAAGGTTATTCGCATGTTGTGGTAAGTCGGGGCCGGCATGCCTAACATAAGTAAAATGACTCAATGAAAGGAAGGTGAGATCATACACTTGGTCTTGGTTAGTTGGATGATGTAATTTAATTCATAAATAAAAATTACCTCTTCCATAATCTCCAACACATTAAAGGGTAGGCCAGTCGCATATGCCCACTCTGCAATCCTTTTCCAAACAATCTTTTTCGGCTTCTCCTTGTAAGGGTCATTCTTATCAATTCTTGTGTGCTCAATTTTCTTCAAATCAGTCTTAAAAACAGAATCAAGAGAACTGCGAATATCGCTAGATCGCATTCTCTTCTTACTCCCACGTTGAGCTACAATATCTTGTGTTGAAACAGGCGTAGAAGTACCACTATAAATACAACTATCTGCACCTTGTTGTTGTTCTTCTTCATATTCTTCTTCAATATCCACCTCATTTGGGTTTCTTCGAAGAATTTCTAAATCTCGATTTTTTGAGTCTTTTTCTTCTCATATTAGCCAAAGAAGCTCGAACTTGCTTTTGTATTTCCAAAGTCACATTGGGACAGCCCTTGACATCGGCCTTCTTGTTAGCGAGATGACATTTCACTCGATGAATCCCTCCACTCATCCTCTTGTTGCATAGTAAGCACCACACTAAGTTGCAATTGTTGGGATCTCTCTGCTCTGCCCAATTCCAAGTCACATTTCCAGAAGAACTCTTCGAACCACATGTGACATAGGCATAGAACTAGAAGAAGCAACTTCCTCAGCCCCTCTCCCCGTACCTAATCAATCAATAAATTAATCAAAATACTAAACAAAAACCAGCAATTATATATGCATAAAACAAACCCAAATAGCATAAAAATTAAAAATAACCAAATAAGCTTAGAGACAAGATAAATGGAGAACTTACCATGAGTTTGTGTCGTTTCCGACTTGGTTTTTGAGAGAGATAAGGAAGAGATGATGACTATACTGCAAGAAAAGAAACGACAAGAAAGATTAAATAGAATCAATAGATTAGCAAAAATCAATTTTAATCATCCACTTTGTCTATGGTTTAGCAAATAAATTACCAAATATCTAAAATCCAAAATATGCAAACATGGATATAACATGTGCTTTGCTTTTTCTATATGCTTATGCTTATATTGTTGGTATATTCTTACTTCTATAATTCTATTGTTTCACAATCTAAGCTTTTGTCTCTTTTCTTCTATTACAGTATCATGGCACCGAAGATGGGAGTAAGCCCCCTCTTACTGAAGGGTCCCAAGTTGTTAGCAGCGAAGGCGAGAGAAAGGAACTTGAAACATCAGGCACCAAAGGCGACTTTTGAGATCCATCAGATCCGATTTGTTGCAAGAGCCTACGTGTAGTTCTAGTGGTTGTATTTATAGTCGGTATCATGCATTGTTAATTCCTTATCGAACTGCAGATACTGTAATGGCATTTGACTAGACGACTCAAAGTATGCTAGCAGTTTGTTGACTGTATTTTTTTGATTATCTGATTCGTCGCCATCAGTTTGTTGACAGTATCATCTTCTTCGTCATCAGCTAGCAAATTTTGCAAGTTTTTTCAGACCCTCACACTTTAAAAGAGAAAAAAAGAAAAAGAGGAGAACACAAATAGAGGATAGAGAGAGATGGGGCTATCTGATCTCTTCTCAGAGGCAACAAACATTCATTGAATTAAATTAAGGAAAGAAGATTTGGGAAACAGAATAAGAGTAGGGGGGACCTTAAAACCAAACGGGAACCTGAACTGAAAACTCTGATCGTTCAGAGACAACAAAAGAAAGTAACAGAATCAAAAGTACCCAGCAAAATAACAAAGAACGACCATGCAAAATCAAAATTGAATAAATATAAACAAATTTTTTTAAAGAAAGCTAACCAACCTGGGTGAGGACGAGCTGCTCGATGCCGAAAGATCTGGTGACGGAATTGACGGGATGAGCAATCAGGGCGAGGGAAGATTCGATCGATTCGAGGCGAGGGAAGATCCGATCGAGGCTGGCAAAGGAGTGGCGGCCGATCTAAGATCCGATGGCGACGGTGAAGATCGAGGCTGGCAAAGGGCGAGGAAAGATCTGATGGCGGCGCAGGCGGCCGAAAGAACAACAGACGCGTAGCACGCTCGAAAGGGGGAGACGACCGGCGGCGAATTGGTTTTCTTCTTTAGTTCTTCGCCTGCAATGGAAGAGAGAGGGGGGAAGAGGAGCGGGCGGGATTAGGTCAAAAGAAATGGGGGGAAAAAGAAATCGGGGGCTGACTGGGGATTAAAAACATTAAAAAAACCATAAAATAAAATCGGGTTTGGTCCAACTTTTGAACCAGATAAATCGGTCAAAAAGTCGGACCAAGTCGGTGACCGACTCATGAACCGACTTTTAAAAAAACGAGGTAGACCGCTACTGACTCTCGACTAGTCGCCGACTCGATAGCATAAGAAATAAAGGAAAAAGAAAAAGAAAATGAGGTCTTTTGATATGGGAAAAGACGAAGAAAAGGTTAGGGTTTTTTCTAAAACCCTAAAGCTAAGAAGATGTTGAAAAAAAAGAAAAAAAAGAAAAGAAAAGGTAAGATTTTTTTGATCTTTGATATAAAATATAACTAACAGAGAAAAAGTTTTTTATGAGTAAAAAGAATAAAAGAAAGAAAAGGTAAAAAATTTTGAACCTTGATCTAAAGCCTAACTAAAAAGAAAAAAAGAATTTTTTTATGTGAAAAAGAAAAGAAAAAGAAACAAGGCAACACATGTTTTGGCTCTGATATTCTTTTTTTTTCTTTTTCTTCATCATCTTCTTAGCTTTAGGGTTTTAGAAAAAACACTAACCTTTTCTTCGTCTTTTCCCATATCAAAAGACCTCATTTTCTTTTTCTTTTTCATTTATTTCTTATGCTATCGAGTCGGCGACTAGTCGAGAGTCAGTGGCGGTCTACCTCGTTTTTTTCAAAACAAATAAAAGACTCAAAGAACTCAAACTTTATAAAATCTAAAAGACTCAAACTCTATCTGCGTCTCAGATATAAAATCTAAAATAAAAATAAAATAAAGAAAAAGCCTATATTCCAATTTCAAATTGGATCCATATAATATGTATTGTGATAATCATGTCGATAACTACATGGTCGACAATCCAATCTTTCATGAGTGCATATACATTAAAGTAGATTGTCGCTTAATACAAGATATAGTCATCAACTAGAAGAAAATAGTCATTCTTTATATTATTTCTGGTAATCGGATAGGTGATAATTTACAAAAGCATCGCCACAAAAAATTATATAATGAATTAGGCATGATTTATGTGTGTGTGCGCGCACTCAACATACTTGGACCATATGATGCGGTCATAACTTATCAGAGACGACGACCGAAGCGAGGACAAGACGGGGCACAAGCAAAGGGCTGCACCAACAGAAAAACTGTAATATTGGATACCGGGAGGTAAATCTGTAATTTTAAGGAAATCAATCTATTATATGTATGTGGGGTTGGAATAATTGGGGCTTATGCTGAATTTGAGAGACAAATATGAGATAATAAATTATAACTCTAGTTTAGTTGGAGAGTTGGCTTTTCAACTCGAATTGAGGCCATTGGAAGAGCGGTCCTCTCGAATCAAGGCCACTATGTAATTCTACTCTTATCAATAAAAACTCTATTTTTATCCCCAAATCCCTTCCAAATCCTAACAAATTGGTATTAGAGCATTCGATCCTAATGACGACAAGAAAAGTTGACGCATTGGAGGAGAAGTTAGAAAGCGAGGTAAAGGTTCTCAAGAGAAAGATGGAAAAACGAACCCAAGCAACAGAGAATCGCAACCAAGCGATGGGGGCAAAATTGTCTTCGATGGAATCATGGATGAAAGCGTCAATGGAAACCCTAATAGAAAAAATTGCAAAGAGTAATCGCCACCATCCCTAGAGATTAAGAAGACAAAGCCAGATCTGAACGAAGATGAAGTCAACAACGAAGATCTAAGGCAAATGATAAGATCTTTGGTCAAAGGCCATAAGAAAGTCATCGACTCTGACGAGGATCATAGACCGGAGATAGATAAGGGGCAACCATACGGTCCCTATAAAGGCTCAGTAGGGGCGACGGCCCCCGACAGCAACGCCAGGGGCCTCGCGACTGCTGGGAGGAGGCGAAAGTGGGCGGCAGCCCCCGGCAACATTGCAAGGGGCCTTGCGACCTCTGGGAGGTGGCAGAGGGGGAGGCGGCCTCGGCAGCATGCTAAGGGCACCACGACCCCTGGGAGGAGGCAGAAGGGCACGACGACCCCCCGATAGCAGCGTCAACAGGCCACAAGTAGGTCACCTGGGGTTCGCCAACCCCTGGGAAGGCCGCTGGGGTCCGGCGACCCTCCGGCAGGCTACCACGGGGCCAGCGACCCCTGGATAGGTAGCTTGGGGTCAAACAAAGAGCCAATGGGCCCCCGGGGCCCCATGACCCCTGGTTTGCAGGCGAAGGGACCGCAGGCCACGACGACAGATCGCTGGGTGCAGCAAACCTTTGAAAGGGCTTGGGGATCACCATGGATTTTATCCAGACTTCATTTAGGGCAGTGGGGACCCGAATTGGTTCGAGGACCGTTGAGGAGATGACAACGATACGGTGGAACCCAGTATGGGGGGTTTGGGAGACCCACAGCAACACAACGTCACACTTATCAGCAGTTCCACTTCGGAGTTCCCGACGGGAAAGCAGGACAATGGAATTTTGGCGTCGATAGCAGTGTCAAAAAGCTGAAGATGCCGATTTTTGCAGGGGAGAATCAGTATTGCATGGGTCCACCAAGAAGAAAGATATTTCGTTGCAAACCACTTGATAGAGGACGAGAAGTCGATGGCCGTTGATATATGTTTGAAGGAAAAGATGGTGTCCTAGTTCCAGTAGAGGGAGCAGAGACAACATGTGCGTTCATGGACAGCGTTACGGACTTCTAGTTGGACCGATTCGCGACACTCAAGAGGAGATCTACAAGAGCAGCTCATATACTCAAGCAAGAGGGCACCATCAGAAACTACATGAAGATGTTCGAGATGCTCTCGGGCCGAGCAAGGGGGACACCTAAGGCGGTGTTAGAGGGAAATTTCATGAAAGGGCTCAAGACGAACATTCAAACCAAGCTCCGCATACCGAGACAAAGAGGTCCGAGTGATACGATGGAGCTGACTTAAATGATTGATGAGTGAATATTTTATATGTTTTTAGTGGGGATTATTCATGCATTTTATGGATAATGATAGGTCAACCCATGAACATTTAGGTCGGAAATGGATGACCCATGAATTAATAGGCGGGTTACAGGTCAAGTGCAGTCAGGTTGCAACCTGAACCGAGACATCTACCAACCCTAGATGCCAACAAGAAATGGGAATAAGGAAGAAGAGTGTTTTTAGTTTCATTTTTAACTTTGTTGGCCAGACACACTAAGGTTCACATGACCCGAGATCTGAATGACCTTAATAACAGATCAGACAAGCCGTGATGGGTCAATCCGTGAACCGGCGGGTTGGGTATGTGTAGCAAGTTCATAACTACTGAATTAACGGGTTGGGCAAGGCTCAGGCATAAACAAGTCGACCCATCCTCAACCCGCCCCAACCCATCTCCCACCCCTAGCTGCACGCATGGCACAAATGAAGAAACAAGACATATTATTCAGTGCCAAAGTAATTACCTTCCAAAAACTTTAACATCAGAACTACGACATCAAGCACCAAAAAAACAAAAAATGTTGTGTTGCTTAGTACAAATTGTTATAATAGCTGAATCACAATGTGAACTGTCAACTTTATGGTATGCTCTATAGTCAATCGCACTTGACAAACAGATAAGTAGCCGAAAAGCATCTATATGTTTTAGAAAACTTAATCTCACCATATGATGCTATGTAAGAAAAAATTTAAAAGATGAAAGAAAAAAGCCAAAACCTGAGTTTATCTAAAGGTACCTAGTGGAAGATTGTGGTAGAAAATGTGACTTTGCTCTAGCGCCATTGACTTCACAATAAGCTCCAAGAAGAACCACGCCATTGCCAAAACATCGTCGTAAACAGGACCCACACGGTAGCCTTTTGCCTGCAGTAAGTAAGAAAGTGGTTGCAAATAAAAAGACAATGCATAAATCCATCAGAGCAACCACTGAATTTTTTTGGAAGATATTCAATAGCTTGTATCAAATAAAGCCTAAAAGGATTGGTTATTAATTACATTATCTGACAAAAACATATAAAAATAAACCTATCATATTCAAATTAGTTGTTATATTATTATTTAAACTGTAGTAATAAAGAACAATAGGGTTTAAATTATATGCTTTGACTATATCTACTTGACCCGTGAACAATTGGAGATGAGAAACTTGAGAGAGATAGCTCATTCCAATCCTCTTGACACGAATGCAAAAGATGCAAAAATGTGACTTTTGTAAGAGTGGGAAAATCTTATCTTATTCTTTGATTTCAGATGATTGCAACAAGTGGAAGATTTATTCTATCTCATCACTTGCTCTCATCACTGTATATGAGAGCAATTTTTGACCTTTAAAGTTTTTGGGTTCTACCTTGTTTCCTCGAGTATTTCCTAAAGTAGGAGGTTTTCCATACTCCAAGATTTTGAGGATATGCTTGAGGGGCTACATTCTTTACCAGAATTCCCTTATCTAATAATGGATTTTGTCCCATCAATTTATATAGGAGAAATATTCATCTTATTTCCTTTCTAGGTTATGATTACTAAGCCTCATGGAATTACATCAAAAGATCTTTGTCCAAATTCTCCGAATTTCAAATTCAGAATCCTAGTACGGGTAAACTTTTACACGTATCTGAATTCAAACTAAATCAGGACCAACTGACACACATCATGTTCGGCCCATTAACCTCTCATCAGACCTTCATTTTACACAATCTTGGACTTGTTCCAAAGCTTACAATAGTACTTTCAGATGGTGCTGGTCACATCTCAAGATCCTCTGTACACGCTTAGAATAGTAATTTCAGACGGTGCTGGTCACATCTCAAGATCCTCTGTACCACTCGTAGAAGCTCACATAAACCAATGGGACTTGCCAGAATTCGATTTATGTGCCGTAAATAAGGATGCTTCAGTTCACATCCACATTTGAAAGGCAGAAGATTCAGCCACTTAAAGAACCAGAAGGCATAGGACCTAAAAGTCAACATCTAAAGCTACCAAATTTACATCGAAATTCTGATAGATATAGATAGTCAAATTAAATCTGGGAATGTTAAACTATTGGGAGATATTCTACAATCTTTGCCGATCAATATTACCATTGTGTAATAATATAATCTTATCAACCAGGCTTTCTCGGCGTTGTTGTTGTCGTTGTGTTAACCGAGGTATATGTAACTCTAAGAGCATCCTCCAATATCCCCCAGGTATGTGATGCTCCCCTTCACCACACATCGCTTTTTATCAGGGCAAAATTCTCTTGGAGCTCCACCATTGTGGATGGTGGTAATCGAACTCAAGACCTCCTACTCAGTAGATATGGTGGGAATTGAACTCAAGACCTCCCGCTCTAGAAAGTAGTGTCTTGGTCATCTCAACAACCAGTGTTGGGTACAACCAGGATTTCTGCATTAGAATGCCTAGAAGTTGATCAGGTTAAGGAGTATACCCCAGGACCTCATTGGAGTCGGAATCATAGCTCAATATATATAAGGCAAAGACTAAAGGAAAATGTAGAGATTGTCTCAATAAGGTAATTTGCTAGTTACTGAAAGAATTTTCTACTCATCTGTAAGCAACAAATAAATTGTTAACATGAGATAGTTATTTTATTATCAATCAAAGCCTTCAAGCCCTGTTTTGGGTCATTAGAAATGACCAAGTCTGCGTCAGAAGTAGCTTGGGAAGCCCAATGTTCAGAAATGGATCAGCAAGATCTAAATGACCATGTCATTGGCTGTTAAAATTTATGTTCACTAGAACTGGACAAATATGAGTTGAGCCAGAGACAAGCTAGCTGCCAACTCAGTATTTTAGACATTGACAAAAGGCAAAAGTAAGCGCGAGTGAATTGCAGTTATGGGAAAAAAATGCAATCTAAGGAAAGGAAACTATAGTGCATAGTTAAAACTTAAAAGTCAATTTTTACCATCAAATAATATCTAGATGTTAGGTTAGACAGTTCAATATGGTAGTAAAAGGTTTGCAACAAAAAGTTTAAAAGAACATATCATGCAATCCACATTTGTAAAGCCCAGTATACCGATCATAGCATTCTGGCAATATGTGTGTATGACATTATCATAGCTCAGTGTAAATGTGTAAAAAAACCAATAGGTTGATAAGTTCAAGCAGATCCTTCCATAAGGAGGACATAAAGACAGTAAATAATTCTCAGAACTTTAATAGTCAAGGGAAAAAAATCTCAACATATCATATCTAGATGAAGTATTACCAAATACAAAGAGCCAGCCATTAAGCCATCAAAACTTTGAAAAGGTCCTAATTTAAAGCAGCCAACCACACGAGCATCGTTATGGAAGTGAGCAACATTCGATGCTGAAGATACAGTCCAAACCGTTAGCCCAGATAGAGGCGGCATATGTTCTTATGAGCAATCAAAAACTGATCAAGATCCAATTAGAAATGCTAGCTTTCTAAGGTCCTAACGGATGTAAAATAGGGGTGACCATTGCTTTGGGACCTAGTCACCTAGACTGCTAATGAGCTACAGCAGTATGAATATGGTAAAGACACTAATGTAAGAAAACATGGGTAGAAAACATAAACAAAAGATTAATTTTTTGGTCATTTTTAAAGATGCTCAAGCCAAAGTGTAAGGCAACTTGACTCTCAATAGTCTTAAGTAATAAAATTAAATACATATTACATAGTTACAAGAATTTCTGCTGGAAGATAATTAACTATGACTTGTAGAATATACACCTCTCCAGGATCTGGCTACAATTTAGGTACAGGGCATTGAGGAAAAAAAGAAGGGACAAAAAAAAGAAAACAATGAAACCCAATAAAATGACAGGAATAATGAGAAAGTAAACAAGTTTAAGGGAGAAAAAAATAAAGAAAGGGGGAGAAGTGAAGCGAAAAAGAAACAAAGGACACATGAATTTCCATGAGCTAATTATCATTTGCAAATTTCAACTGGTAAATAATATCACTCCGATCAATTTCTTCGTTAATTGTTTTTATCAAAAACATGCTACAACAGATAGTATCAGAATCATCACTCTAATTGACATATTAAACATATGTATAGACTATCCAATTAGAACAGGAATTCACTTCTTTTAAAGCCATGTCATATTTTGACCAATCCACAAGGGCTTGCAATATAATTAAATAGATTAATGTTCTTTCTAACAACTATTCTGCTTTGGGTGAACACACCCACCCCCCGGGGGGAAAACATGCACAGTTATTGCATGAAAACTAGTATCCACGTATCTACAGTTTATACCTATGTTTGTATCCATGTCGCTAAGTGATACCCCAAGCCATGTCATTCAAATAATATAGGCTAAAACTTTATCATTATATTAACGAATCAGCATTCTTTTTAGAGAGTATTAAACAACTATAATGCATTTATAGACAGAGAAGATTCAATAAACTTCCACTCAAAAAAGAAACTTGTATATCTAACCTTACTTCGAGCCAGACTTCCCCATACAGTCGATAAGCCTGGATAGACAGGTGCTTGCCGATCACCGAAGTCGTCAAAAGCATAATCAACATAGTTAACAAGAAACCGATTCCGCTCAGCACCATCAGATGACTCTTGTTGCACCCTGGCTCATGCATTGTAACGTGTCAATCAGAAGTATGTTAGATTTAGCAATCATCAGAAATAAGCTACATTCCCATGATGTAGAAGTATACTATTGCCATTACGACATGGCGAATGAGAAAGTATGGCACAAAATCAAGGGGAAAAAGAGCAAAAATCATCAAGTCCAGACTAGTATATGATTATATGGCTTGTATAATAGGACAGAATGCATATTTCTCAACTATGAAATATGTCATCAAGATTAATTGAATAGAAATAAACATGTTTCGCTGTACTAATCAACGCATGTAATTGATCAAAACTCAAAACTCTTTCAACAGTACATGGGCATTGACCGAATTTGAAAAGAATGAAATACTAGATATCACTTCATTCCTTCAGATGGAAAGCATGAAAGAATAGTTGGTTGTGGAAGCAATCAGCATTTCCCTCGTATAACCTTGGACAAAGTCAACAGCGAAAAGAGAGTAAATATGAAGGTAGAATAGATGGATGTAATGTAGAAATATTTGACTTGCTAATTATGAAATTTGAAGTTTGAATAAAGGCCATGCAGGACATAGGGCTGTGGCTCCACAGCCCTGTGGATATTACTATACCCAAAAGATCAAACTTATGGGTTGTTAGCCAACAATATCTCAGGAATTCGTCACACATATTAAGAAAGGTTGAGAAGAAGAATAATTTTCATTAACTTAAAAAATAATACTGAGTCAGCTACATCCATCCCGAGAAATTTCTTCAGTCTTCCTAGCAGTTTAATTTCAAACTCCTTGGTCAGATGATAATGCAACTTGTGTTGTTATGTCTTGACTCTTGTCATCTCTGGTTATGATGATGTCATCCACATAAACTAATAAGGCGGTAACTCCCCCTGTTTTTGAGTGTCTGATAAATAGTGTATGGTCTCCTTGACTTTGTTTGTATCCCATGTTGGTCATTACCTTTGAAAATCGGCCAAACCATACCCTTGGTGACTGTTTGAGCCTGTATAAAGCCGTTCTAAGTCTGCATACTCGGTTGCTAGGATATTGGCCTTCATACCCAGGTGGGATGTCCATGTATATGTCTTCGTCGAGATCCCCATGTAATTACGCATTCTTCACATCATATTGCTCCAAGTCCCAATTGTACTTTGCAGCCAAAAGACAGGAGGATCCGGACTGTATTCATTTTTGCCAGCGGAGCAAATGGTTCTTGGTAATCAACCACGTAGGTTTGAGTGTATCCTTTTGCGACTAGCCTCAATTTATACTTTTCTAAGGTTCCATCTGCTTTGAATTTGACCGTGTATATCCACCTGCATCCCACTGTCTTCTTTCCTGTCAGTAAGCTGACAACTTCTCAAGTCTTGTTCTTCTTTAGTGCCTCCATCACTGCATTCATGGCTTGCTTCCAATTTTCATTAGATATAGCCTTGGATAAAGATGATGGTATAGTAATGCTATTTAGACTTACAATAATACTTTTGTGAGAATTGGAAAATTTGTCAAGTGACATAACATGAGATATAGGATATAGTGGGTGCTTGGTGTATTCCTTGGTGCCTTTTCTAATGGCAATTGGTAGGTCAGGGTTTTCTTTCCGTATGGATGTCAGAATATGTTACCTCAGTTTCAACATGGAATTCAGATGATGAAACATGCTGCTGGTTGGGAGCTGGAGCTTTCCTTCTCGAGTACACACGACCAGTCAGTCTGTCTAAGGTATCTGCTTCAGGTTGCTGGGCCGAGACATTTTCATTTGCTGTATTTTCAGTGGCTGTTGGACTGTCTGGACTGTTTGATGTGATTGGGATAAGTGTAGTAGGATAACTTGACAATGGGATGCTATTGAGATCAAATAGGAGGATGTTGTTCCGGTCCTTATCTTCCATCACAGTCCCTCCCTGAAGATAAGGGGTGTCAAATTATGGTTCTGACTCGTGGAAGCTGACATCTGCTGAGATGAACTTTCTAGATGGTGGATGGTAGCACCTATAGCCTTTCTGGGTGGAGGAATACCCTGAAAACATACACTTTAATGCCCAAGGGTCAAGTTTGCCCCTATCATTGCTGTGAATGTGTACAAAAGCCACACACCCAAAGGTTTTTGGGCTGAGGTTGTTGGAGACTCGGACATGAGAGTAAAATTGGGATAGTGTTTCCATCTGGCTTTTTGAACCTAAGATGTTAGATGGTAGACGATTAATAAGATATGTGGTAGTTATGATAGCCTAGCCCTACAAAAATTTTGGACCATTTTCCCTTTCAGCCACCCCATTTTGTTGGGATGTTTGGACACAAGAAGATTCATGTATAATCCCTTCCTTTTGGAAATAAGATGTCAAGGTTTTGTTAAAATAATCTTTGACATTATCGGATCTAAACGTCTTGATTTTGACCCCAAATTGGTTATGAACCATATTGTGGAAATTAGGTAAGACTTGGCTGAAATCAGATTTTTACTTGAGAAGAAATAACCATGTTACGGATACAATCATCAATAAAGGTGACAAACCATCTACAAACCATCTAGCACCTGATACATTGGGCACCTTAAAAGGGCCCAAAATGTCACTATGAATGAGTTGGAAAGGAAAAAAACTTTTATTGCTAATAGGAAAAGGTACACACTTATGTTTTGCAAACTCACAAACCTCACAGTGTACATTCTCAACTTCTACACATCTAAATAGTGCAGTAAATATACGTTTTAGAGTTTTGAATGAGGGTGACCTAATCTTTGGTGATAAAAATGTGCTCTTTCTTAATTTGATAAGTGATGCCTTGACAGGAGTGATGCCTTGGGAGCAATAGGCAGTTCTGATTGGTTGTAAGTCTCAAGGTAGTAGAGTCCATCCCTCCCTTTAGCACGTCCAATCATCCGCCTTGAATGCTTCTCTTGAAAAACACAATGAGATGGATAAAAGATGGCTTGACAATTTAAATCAGAGGTGAATTTTTGTATGGAGATCAAGTTAGTGGACAACTTAGGTACACGAAGAACATTTTTTAAGCAAAATAAATGAGTTTATCTTGATATCCCCACTGCCAGCCACAGTAGCTAGGGAACCACTTGCAGTAGCAATCTTTTTATGACATGAACAAGGACTATAAGAGAGGAAATGTAGGGAAGAATTTGTCATGTGATCACTAGCTCCAAAATCTATAACCCAAGACTCACCATCATACTTATCCGAAACTTTGAGACTAATGGAAACAGTAAGATTACCTGAATGAGCCATGGAGCAGTTACCTGAGGGCCTTTCCAGAGTTTCTAATAGGCTTCTTAGTTGCTCAAGTTCAGATTGGTTCAAGTTCTGCTGCACTGGTTGACTTTCCTCCTTGGGTTGGCTGTTTGGAATGTGGCTGCTTGATAGATTAACATGTCCATTGCCCCTAATCGGTCCAGGTATGTGGCCCTAATCTTTGCTGGATGTGGGTGGCTTTCCATTTAATTTCCAGCATCTATCCCGGGTGTCTGGATTTTTTGCAGTAAGAACACCATAAATTGTCTCTAAGTCACCAAATTGGGATTTTTTGAACTCTGCTTGATGGTTTTCAACAACATGACGAGTATCCCCCTTAGGCTTTTACTCCCTTCCTTTGTTGGCTATCATAGCAGACCCTACTTCATTTTGTGGTTCAAGCATAACTCCCCTTCGACTCTCTTCTGCCCTTACGACGGAGATTGTTTCATTGAGCGATGGGAGACTCTTGCCAAGTATCTGAACCCAAACTTGGTCATATTCAGCATTCAAACCTACAAGAAAATCATAGATCCTATCCTTCTAGATGTAATTCTTCAGAATTGCAGCATCCTCGGAGCATTTTGTCTCAATACACTTGTAGTGATCCAGCTCATGTCACAAGTTTTTCAGATAATTAGCATATTCTGTGACAGATTTGTTACCCTACTTTGCAGACATGTTTTTGACTTTGATCTCATAGACTTGAGCCACATCCAAAGCCTTTGAGTAGGTTTCTTGGATCGCCTCCCAGATGGCCCTTGCTGAAGTCAGGAACATACATGTATCACTAATCTCCAGTGTCATGGAATTCCACAACCAAGCCATAATCATTGGGTCCTCTTTATCCCATGCTGCAAATTTCGGATCCTCCTCCTTAGGCACTTCTCCAATTAGATGGCTTAGTTTCCCTTTTCCTTTAAGGAAGGTCCTCACAAGTTGAGACCACTTGAGGTAATTCTTCCCAGTTAGCCGATAGGCTACCTGGATTTGTTGTTAGTCTCCACTCGTGTGCTGTGGAGTGTACTCAATTGTGGCTGTATCAACAAGGTCTGACATATTTATGGATAGGCAAGTTCAATTGGTGCTGTTTTTTTTTGCATAGAGGGAAAATTTCCGTAATTAAGGCCATAGGGATATTTTAGGGCGATGAAGGCCAAAAAATAGATTAAATGGGGGTTTTTCAGAAACGAGTCTAAGCTATGTTACCATAATAAAGATTGAGAAGAAGAATTATTCTCATTAACTTAAAAAAATAATCGTGTACATTAGCTATATAGGCTGTAATACCCCGTATTCTTATATACGAGTATAATATACGTGTTTTGAACATATTTGTATGAATCTAATTTTTGAGTATTTTTCTTAATTTTTATGGTAACAAAATTATTTTTAAACAACTTTTGAAGATCATTTGGATTTAAATAAATAAAGTATTTGGTTGAAATACTAGTATATGGGAGTGTATATAGTATTAAACCAAGTAATTCTATTAATTAGAAAATAAAATTACTAAAATCTTAAGGAGACACATCGTCCCCTAATGTGGCATCATTTCATTAACCTCCACCTACCTCCCTAACACATGGCAGCATTGGGATCAAGAGGGAAGTGACTAGTATTATAGAGAGAGTTAAAGAGGGAGAAAATTAGAGAAAAGGAAAGAAAAGAAAGGAAAATCAAAAAGGAGACCCTCACCTTCACTCCCCACTTACGCGAGCAGCTGCCCTCCTTCACTGCTCCATTTTCTTTCACCCAGAAATCAACAGCAATCCAAAAGCCCTAGTTCGTGAATCCTTGAACCATCAATTGGAGGAGAAGGAGAGGCAATCAGAGGGTCTTCAAGGAGAAGAATGGCCCAGACTGATTGAAGGACCTAAGAGGTAGGAAAGATTTGGTTTTAGTATCGTTAGGTTTTATTTTTTAATCACAGCAGAAAATGACAGTAGGAAGAAACAAAATGGGTGTGTCACGGCTGTGTCTCAGTCGTGTCCTAACCCACACGGTCGTGTCACGGCCATGTGGTGGTCGTCCGACTAATAAGAAGGTCACACGGTCGTTTTTCGACCGTGTCATTACTTGCGTAAGAAATTAGACCCACACGACCATGTTGACTTAGAAACGGCCTTGTCGCACATTGAACTTCATAGTTGCGTCGGCTTAGACGCTAACGAGCGAGTCGAGGTTTCCTCGAACGACACGGTTGTGTCGATTACGAAAGGACCGTGTCGAATGGACTTTAGTTACCACCTTGGTCACACAGTCGTGTGGATACGCCTTGGTGTGATCCTTGAATTTAACTAAACTTGGCACCATATGGTCGTGTAGACTTCCAAACGATCGTGTGGATTTATTTCCTTGAATCCCAGCTGTGTTGCCTCACACAACAGTGTGAGATTGTCAAACGGTCGTCAGCCTCTTGAATCACTCAGCATCACACAGTCGTGTGGATACAGCCACACGACTGTGTGGAAATGTTTCAGCCTCATCAGTGTTGTTCCACACGATAGTGTGGAAGGCTCAAACGGCCGTGTGGCCTTGGTTCCAGTTTGCTGACAAAAATCAAGATTTGTTTTCTTTTGATGATGTTTAAGTTATACAAATTCCATGCAACAGTTGTACTTCATGTGATAATTTTTAATGCAGTTATATGTTAAGAAATCCATGTTGAAATGGTGAAAGAGAATTCCCTGATATCACTCATGCTGTATGTACAAGAAAGAAAAGCATGTTATTTTCTATGTGAAACTTCATATGAATTCCATGATATTCCTTATTATGGCAATGATGAATGGATAAAGTGAGATACCCATGTGATATTGTATTAAAGAACATATGGAATGTGAAAAGCGGTAATGAGACCGTCAAAATAGGGAAATAATGAAACTGAGAGTGAGATGAGTGTAAACAGCCTGGAGTTCTCAGTCCATTCAGAAATGGGTGAGACTATAGATGTGGGTTTGAGGAGACACGTGTAAAAAGTAGGTGTTAAGGAGTGGACATGAATCTACATCTCACTCGCACTCCCAAACGGTGGAGTTGGGCAGAGTTGGGGAGGCATATGGTGTACTCGTGGTGCACCATTAGGTAATTAATGTTACACCATTCTCACTTCCGAAAGGGAGAGTTACGAGAGGCCCCTACAGTGCTCGTGTCGATGTTTGGGGTACCACTGTGTTCACCCACCCTATGTGAAGTCCAGCTCCGTAAGTGTCCTATTTACACGGGTTTTCGAATATCTAAACAAATGCAACTTTAAATTAATATCAACAAATTATGTATATTGTTACTTCATGTTCACATACTTCTCTGTTTTACTTTCAGTACTTGCACGATTGATATGTTTCATTTATGCATGCTCTGTGGACATGTCTACTTCCAGTAGACCGACCCTTAGTTAGGTAGTCCGGTTCTGAAACTAGGTTCTACCTAGTTTAGTTAGGTTTCCTACTGGGTCACGTATTGACGTGCCACACTTCCCTTTTTCCAGGTTTAGAAGCAGAATAGACAGAGCAGAACTTAACCCAGAAGATTAACCAGACATGAATCTTACAAAGGGTGATTCTACACAGTTGGTTCCCAGGGGTATTTAGGGAGTGAGTTATAACAGGTGTGGAAATTTTGTTTTTTTGTGGGTTTTCTGAAATTTCTTCTGTTATCCACTTTTGTACCAGGATTAAGATGATGTATATAAAGACATACTTTGGTATTAGTAAGAAAAGATGTTTGGACCGTGTACCTTTATTTTGTCCTCTGTGTTATTTCAGTGTTGGAGCATTACTTGTATTTTTCCAGCATGTATGTAGTGGCCTGCATACCCTTCTTGTACTCTCTCTCCTTCTTTCTCTTTCTTAGTAACAGTCGCTACTCTGAAAATACTTGGGACGGATTCGTACTTCCCGTGTATCCTTGGGAACGGGGTGTTACATAGGCCTTCCTTACTAACTTCCTGGATATTAGTAGCTAACAATATCCTAACTATAATTAGGGATGAGAATGGGTATGGGCTAGCCCGCTATCCAATCGGGCTAGCCCGAAAAACCTGGTGTACAACTTATACCCAATGGGTATCGGGCCAGCCCAAACCCGAAACAAAATTGTTGAAAAAATTTTGGGCAAAATCGAATGCTGCCCAAAGCCCGATTGGACAACCCAATCGGGCTTTTTTCTGCCCGACCTCGAGCTCGCCCACAGCAGAATGCCACACCTGAAACAAAATTCCACCATCGACAACCGTTACTCGCATAGAATCGCTCGCCTCTCGCTCGATCGAAGGGCCTAACTCGTCGATCGCCATCGAAACCCCTAAAAGGAGAGCAATTAAGCTCCAAGTCCAAGTTCAAACAAAGTTCATCTTTGATGTACAGCCATCGAAAACCCTAAAAGGTAGTACTTGATCATCTTTCTCTCGCCATCAGAGGTCATCGTTCTCTCGCCTCTCGCTCCGCGTCTCTCGAGCAGCGTTTCGACCCCTTCCAAGTTCTGTTCCTTGAGTTTCAGAAACCCTAGAATCTTTCCACCAACGTCAACCTAGAGGGAATCGACACCTCCGCCGTCCTTTCTGCGGCCACCAAGACTGTCGCCCGGATCATTGGCAAGCCCAAGGGTGTGAGTTTTTTATTTCTTAGGCCCAAATAGTCTTAGCTTATTTTCTTTTTTATGAAATTAATTAATGGGTTTTTAATTTCTCGATGCTATTGCTCTGATTTGGTAATCAAAACTTCATCTTAGGCTTGAGAATTTAGCTTGCCATGTGGGTTGCTGCATGAGACTAGGATGAGTTTAGATCTATCTAATATCAGTCTTTAATATGTAACTACTATCAAACTCGTGATGGGTTTTCTAATTAGAATTGGGTTTTGGGATGGATTTTGGAATTGCTCTCAAACTGTTTGACAAAATGCATGTGTGAAGTATTGCTTAGAATATCTGGAGCAAAGGGGACTAAATGAAATGGTGTTTAATGGTGTTTTGACTTTTGATACTAGTATAATGGATCATTGAAAGTTTGATATTAGTCTCTTAAATTTGTTACACTAAATTTTGATCATGGTTATGGATTTTTGGCAACTGAATATGTTGAATTACTCCAAGTTCTTAACCTTTACTTAATATTTGTGCATGTGCATGTAGTTTTGTGTGTTGAATCATTGTGTAAGTGCATATGTTTGTGTGCTTAACCTTTACTTAATATTCTTGTTTCTCTAATCACCAGTCATGGCTCTACAAAGTAATTGATTGATATTATCTTCCCATAGGCAGATTCGCTTGTCTTGTTTGTTTGTCAAAATTTTTGCCAACTTAGAAAATGACATGGTTGATGATATATGGTGTTTACTTAGTAAGCCCAACCATGTGCTGTCGTCCCGAAGTTCAATTTCATCATTCATGTCAATAAATCTTAACAGGTTGCCTTTGAGCAAGAATGAAATCTTTAGTTTATCACAGCTTTGATAAATCCTGTCAGTATGAGTTTCTGAATATTGGGGAAACACAACATACAACACTTCTGCAATGTATGATTTACACACATGAATTGAGTATCATTTTTTGTTCAGTCTCGTGATCTTGTTGGACTGCTGGGAGATTATGCGTGCGGTCGAGGGGCATTCCTGGAAGATGACCTCATAACCATCTGGGAAGTTGTCCATTCCTGGAAGCTGGTTTCCTGTGAGGAAACATGTAATTATTGTTTTTTTTTATACATCGGAAAGAATTGTTGTTTACTTTGCCATAAAATTGATAGTTGAGAATGGAGATTAGTTTATGGTCCAAAAATTAGGCAGCATCCAAGTAGCTGGGACTTGGAGGTGCCCGTTGCAGGTAAGCAGCCCAGCTACTTCTATCAAGCTTTGAAGGAGTCGCGGGTCCCTTGTAACCCTGTGACTGTGATTTGATACATGAATGAATGGCAAATAAATACATTTATTGAGGCTTTATCCAAAACTCTCACTGAAGAATGATGCAAGAATTTACTGGCGGAAATGTTTGTCTTTTTGATGCGTTGAAAGAGTGATTCGTTGTGATCACCTCCACATTGCAAGTTTAATTGATTATTCTCATACTTTCTCTAATCCAGTAGTTCTGTGAACAGTTCTTTAATGACCAATTCTTCGTTCTGTGAACATAAATTCGAGTAATAATTTTAAAGTGACATGTTTGTTGTAAAAAATTTAATGTTTTTAACGTAATTTTATTAAGATGGCCGATGGGTAGACCCAAAGCCCGATGGGCTGGCCCAAAGCCTTCTTTAAACCCATATGGGTATTTTTGAAGAAGCCCATATGGGCTTTGGGCCGGCCCGAAAGCCACGTTTGAATTGGGCATCTATTTGGCCCGGCCCGGCCCGGCCCGTTCTAATCCCTAGTTAGCTATAATATCATCAGCAACAAGTTCCCTAAATCAGGAAAATTCCAACTAACTAATATATAGTTAACTAATTTACATAACAAATCAAACGAACCTCATGGTAGTTAGTTAGAAACTAATCTTATCCCAACTAACTCTCATTTTTTCAACACGTACGACAAAAAAATTAGCTTGAAAATTCTCAAGAAATCTTCATACATAAAACAGAAAAGTTAGCTCGAAGATTACTCATCACGGTAATTCATAGCAACAAATATTTTAATCTGAAATGTTAACTAATCTTCCAGTAATTCAACTAATTAATTGGAAGGCAATCAATCACTACACCAGCAAGAAAACCCAAATGGTGTTAACTGAAGTTTACCGGGTTAGAATATTGACCATGGCACGGAATGCTGCAACCTGCAAGCAATTATTAAAGGAAAAAATGAGGAAAAGCGATAGATCAAAGTGCATAGAAACAAAAAAAAAGTAATGCAACAATCAAAATAGCATCCACCATGTGAGTCACATAAAGTTCCAATCAGCAAAATAATCAGTATCAAAAGGGGGGGAAGCAGATGAAGGGTTGATTTTTTCAACGGTCATATGGTCCAAAAGTAGCAATTAGCAACAAGAACATGCGCACGTGCGCACACAGAGAAAAAAACATCAATTCCGGCAGTTGTTGAACCTGAAGTGTTTCCCCACCATCGCCAATTAAATGAAGAAGCATATTGAGGATTGGTTGAAGAAATTGCACCAAAACAGTCGACTCGACATTCTTCAAGCTGTTAATGGCCTGCACATGAAGCAAGTTATCATGTATAAATAATGAAGTATCCACAAAATTTCCAGGTCAAGACCAACTTTCACATTATTTCAGCCTGAATGTAAAGGTACCATTGGTCCTACAATATTTTGAATAGTATCATCCATCCTGATAGAGACAAAGTAGACAAGTCCTAATTTTGTTTTCCATTTTGAGGATATACCTCAAAACAAACTGAACCTCTGACAATCTTTTCAGAAGTCTGCAAATTATATAATTTAAAATTAAAAGATTAATTCTTTTTTTGACTGAATGTGGATATCAAGAGAAATGCAAGAATTTCCTATTGAACAGGTACAGCATACTACAAAACAGTAAAATAAACTTAGTCAAATTAAGTACATGCATGATGTAGTAACCTGCAGGACCACTGGATGCGGACAAAGCCATTCCACGCCACCACAGGCTTTAGCCAGCTTAACGTGGGATAATTTCAGAAGTGGAAAGGCGGGGTGAAGCTTAACATAAGGATTTCAAAATTTGCATGATGGTAGGGTTAATAACAACTGTAACTTTAGCATGAATAGGATAAGAACCAAAGCTATAGTGCATATGTGATGCGATCCGGGTTTACGTGAGGCGGAGGCGGCGTGCGGCAAGAGGCGCGGGTCAAGGCATGGGCTCGGACCCCACTTGACCCGATGGGTGACTTACTTCTCATGGCTCATTTCTTTAGTAATGGGTTTAGCATTTAGAATGGGCATATTAGTCTTTCATTATCAAATTGATTAGGATGGGGTTCAAGTCTACGAGCCGGCCCTGGTTTTGATTATCGATTATTTTGCAATTGAAGAGAGTTATCTTTAGGGTTCGTGGAGGATTAAACTTGTTCCATCAACACAAGTTAGGGAGAGATCCACTCCAAAAAAGGATCAATTTATCTTCAATTCAAGCAATCTTTTCTATTCCACTATTAAATTTCTTCTCTTTCTTCTACAAATCTGAATTTATTCTTTTAAATTAAGCGGATCGTATCAATTTGGTATCAGAGCAATCAATCCCATGACGAACACGCGGGCGGCTACGACAAAAACTCTGGAGGAACGACTCAATGCGAAGATCTTGGGGCTG